>JAOXXN010000246.1:3125085-3168217 GCA_026770055.1 Myrmophylax atrothorax | reverse complement strand
AAAGAACTAGAGCCAGAAGTGTTCCTGGAGTGGCTGGGCATCCTCTGGAGGACACCAAGCAGGTGCTAGAAATAACAAAGCAGAGCAAATCCCAAACAGTGCTTCACTTCCCACCTTGTGCCACTATTGACATTCCTAGGGGAAACAGCCTCTGTAGTGTGGGAGCCAAACTCTTGGCTTTAAAGGCACATGAATTTCTGGTTCCCATTAAGAAATTCCTTGTTAAGCTGTTTAAAAAGAAACAAAAAGCAACCCAACAATCAGTCATTTCATCTCAGAGACCAAAGAAGATTAACCACATTTCCGAAATTGCTTTTCCAATAGGCACCCTCTGTTGTAGCATTTAATGTCAACAAAATGAAACATTCCTGCTGAGGTTCAGAGATTAGGAATTCTCCTTAAACTGAACTCTCTGGAGTCAGCCATGACAAGGGAACTGGTTTGTCACGCCCTGGTTTGTGCCAGGCCCCAGTCCCTGTCAGACTCACAGGTTTATGCTCTGTGCACATGCAGGAAATGCTGTGGGTTCTGTTTGCCAAGAGGGAAGGGAGCAAGCAAGGGAGTGAGAAGAGTCCTACCTGCACCAAGGGATCCCTGAATCCCTGCTCCCACCTGCTCCAGGCTAGGGGAGGCTCAGGCTCCCTCCAGGTCTGCAGGACCTACAATGTCAGGTCTTTACTGTGTTCACTCACCAGGGTCTGTGCAGGTGCCCAGAGGGCACCAGGATGCCCTCAGTGAATCAGGAGGGGTTTCTTCTACTCCACTTCATAAAGGGGATTTTTTAAAAGCATTAACTCCTCCCTCCCAGCTGACCCTGCAGCAGCACTGCTGCAGAAACAATGGCTTGTGCAGAGAGAGGGAAACTGAGGCAATGGGAACTGCCCAGAGAGGCAACAAATCACCCAAAAGGCAGCAAACTGCCAACCCACGTGGCTCCTCCTGCCATCACTCCCAGGGTGGCCCCAGGAGCCTGTCCCCTTTCAGACTGGCCAAGGGACACCCTCAGGGTGAGACTAAACCCCACAAAGGACTGGCTGTGCTCTGGGAAGCAGAGTTCTCTCAGCACCCTCCGTCCCAACTGCTTGTTTTCTTCCCCATTAGCTTTATTGTTTGGTAAACCAGCACTTACAATCACTTTTCCTATGTGATGTATGGGAGTATTAGTGTATTTTCTTGTTATACAAGGGAGGAGTATAAAATAGTTTTCTGATTTCTTTCAGAAGCAAATGACTATTTTATTTTTTAAGAGCAATTGATTGTGAATCTCAGAGTATAAAAAAAAGATAAATAAGCCAAATATATACCTTTATGTAAATTAAGAAATAAAATTATTTAAAATGTACCTCCTGGCTCCTTTTCTTGTGTCACCTCTTGGTTGTGCACTCCTGTGGTTGCTGTTCTGAGCTCCAGCAGCCACACAGACCCCAAGAACACTGTGGTGTGGGTGGTGAGGAGCTTACCTGGACACCAGCCTGCCTGGAGCTCATCTGAGGAGTAACACCAGGAGCAGGGAAGGGCAGAGGGAGCAGAGAGGTGATGGGTAACAGCCTCCCTCTTCCTCTGAGCTGGCTGCCTGGATCCAGACAAGGATCAGAGGCAGGGAGTCAATGGTGGGCACAGGGTGGGCTCCACCCTTTTCAGGCCCTTCCTGGCACAGCAGAGCTACAAGACCTTGTTGATGTGACTGATGTGGTGGGGGCTGTGGGTGGACTGCTGAGGAAGATGAGCAGGGAGCACTCCAGGAGACACATACATGGTAGGCAGCAAGGCTGCCCTTGTCCAAGTATTCTGCAGCAGCCATGCCCACCAGCTCCACAGGATGCTGGGAAAGGGAGTGAAGGGGCTGGTCCTGCTGTATCAGGAGCTCTGCAGCCCATCTGTGCTGCAGTGACACACAGAAAGGGGTGGCTGAGGTCCCCTTGCCAGCTGGGAGAGACCCCTCCCACAGCAGCCCCTTTACTGTCCTTTTCCTTGAGCACAGGGCAAATACCCAGGCCAGAACATCCCCAAAGCAAAGGAGCTGTTGCTGAAACCACCACCCTGATGTCCTGTTGGCAGCGTGTCTCTGGGCTTTCAGCTTAATCATTCTGTGTAAATGACTTGATTAAGCATAATTTTATAAATTCTGATGTTCCAGCAGATGGGCTCTGAAGCTCAGCAGCTTTAGATTCCATCCATCAACTGCTGCTAACGTGACTGCACTGTTCTCACTGGGCTGGGACCATGGACACTCTTCTGTTCATGCCCCTGTCACAAACCCTGTCTCTGCAGGGCTCTCACCAAGGCCACCCACAAACAGCCTCATGGGCTGGCACAGGGTGACCACCCTGCCCCTCTAAACACCTGCTGCCACCTGAGCTGTGCAGCACCTCCTGAAGCCCCAGCTGGTCTGTACAAGCTGCTGTTTGTGCCGCAGTGTCCTGGTGTCACTGTCATAGAGGTGCTGACTGCATGGCAGCCTCTCCTGAGTACTCCAGCACTGCCCCCAGCTCCCACTGTCCCTGCCAAAATCTCTGTATGGCACACAGGATGTTAGTTATAAAATCAAGGAATCACAGAATGGGTTGAGTTGGAGGGACCTTAAAGCTCATTTGTTCCACCCCCTTTAATGGGCAGGGACACCTTCCACTGTCCCAGGTTGCTCCAAGCCCATTCCAGCCTGGTCTTGGACACACTTCCAGGGATGGGGCAGCCACAGCTTCTCTGGGCAACCTGTGCCATGGCCTGCCCATTCTCATAGGACTCCACATGCCTGGATTTGTCCCCTTTGGCCTGTCTCTGTCAGTGTATCCCTCCCTGGAGCCCAGTGCCCAGAGCCTGAGGCTGTTTTCTTGCATCCAGAAGAACCCTTGAGCCAAAGAACTCTGTGCCAAAGAGCTCTGGACAGCTGGAGAGAAACGGCTTCATTAAAACCAAAGCATGCTCTGTCTCCTAAAGGTCAAGCAACAGGACATGAAATCAAGTAAAATGAAACCTCTGCAAGTGTTAAAAGGCACAAATAAGTGCCAGTGAAACAGGATTTGAGTTGGTGGATTAGTGACTGCTTTCTCTAAGCTGTGCATCAAAGCCAGCCTACAGGCAGGTAATTCAATTGGCAAGAGAGTTGTTAGTGGAGCACGACCCTCACCCTGCCCTGCAGCTCTCCTGTCCCTCTTCCCCCTGACCATTCCACAAGCACTGGAGTCTGAACACCCCCATGGCCATGGCAAGGCAGAGGTCAGTCACCAACGGCTCAGCCACTGACATCTGGCACTGCCCAGCTGCCACCCCTGTCACAAACAACAGCTGGCACTGCTCTAACCTTGTGCTTTGCCCTTCCCGAAATGAGAGACAAGCTGATCCACATGAACTCTTCACCGCAGTGACCCTGGCAGGTATCCCAGGGCGGCTCTGCCAGGCTCTGTGGCCTCAGCCCCCTCATGTGGGCAAGGACTGGCTCAGAGCAGGAGTGTGGTGGCTCTGGGTGCCACACAGATGTGGTCTCTCCCATCCAGCTCCCTTCACCACTGCCTGCTCCTCCTCCTCTGGTTCTGCACGGCAGTGGCACAAAGTCCCGGGATGTCCCTCTGACAGGCACAGAGAAGGAAAGGGAAGAAAAGGATTGTGAGACTGTTCAGATCTGAACACCCTGCTCCCCTCCCTGCAGATATCAGTGCCCACAGACAACCCTGACCTGGCAGCCTCCTGTGCACTGCATTTGTATAACACATGGAAAGGCAGCACTCTGGGGACAGCTGGAGGGGCTTAGCTGGGATTGAGGTTTTAACGAGGCAATGAACCAGCTTCCAACAGCAAATGGCAGAGGCAAGGCAGCAGCCCCAGTGCCACCAGCCCCCTTTGGAGCAGAGGGCCTTTTCACTGGAGACAGGATTGGCAAAAATTGCCAACACTTTCTGCCTGGGAACAAAGACTTGCAGCTTTTCTGCAGGCTGCAACAGCAGCCATTGCAGTGGAGACACTACAGCCACCTCCAGATGAGTAAGTGGTTTGGGAGAAAAGGTTCAGCAGGGACCAGTCAGCTTCCAGAGGGTGTGGACTGCACTGTCCTGGTCACACACCAGCAGCCTGGGTACCCATCCTGTTTGCAAACCCCACTGAGGCTGGAGGCCAACACTGAGCAAGGATGGGCACAGGGAGAGCTGCTCTTCACCTCCTGTGCCCCATCTGTGCC
This sequence comes from Myrmophylax atrothorax, assembly GCA_026770055.1. Taxonomy (NCBI): domain Eukaryota; kingdom Metazoa; phylum Chordata; class Aves; order Passeriformes; family Thamnophilidae; genus Myrmophylax; species Myrmophylax atrothorax. Next base: position 3,164,046 of record JAOXXN010000246.1, on the reverse strand, counting down.
ACTGCCTGAAGGGTGCTTGACTTGCAGTCCAGAGCCTGCCCATTTCTCAACAGGAGCTGAATCCTCCAAGGCCACCCCACAGAGATCCTCAGTCCTGTCTCTCCCGAGGGCTGGAGGAAACCAGCTCTGGAGACAGGGAAAGGAAGCACATTCTCTGCTCAACCCTGCCAGCCTGTGGGCACAGATCCTCCAGCCCTCACCTGCTGTTCAGGGGAGCCAGTGCACTCCATGGATGTGCAGCAGAGCTTCTGGGATCACTGCTGGGACAGGGAAATGGGAAGCTGCCCCTGCCCAGGGCCTGCAATGGGATGTGTCTGTCTCTGCCAGCTGCTGTCTCGCAGGGACTTCTGTGCCATTTGAGAAGAGAATCATTGCCAAGGCAGATAAATAGCCATGAGCAAACACAGCCCTTTGCAGCATTTCTCACACTCCCTCCAAAAGCAACATGACATTTCCAGTGCTCTTATCTCTGCCTGCTGGTACAGACCCACCTGCAGGAGGAAGGCTGAAGGCACAGCAGGCATAGCCCTGCTCCAGGTCCTTCCCTCTGCCAGGAGCCAGCACCAACCTCTTCTGCAGCAGAGAGGAGACCACTGGGGCCTTCAGAGAACACGGAATCATTTAGGTTGGAAAAGACCTCTGAGCTCATCGAGTTCAACCACTAACCCAGCCCTGCTCCCTCAGATGTTGGGAGAGGAGTCAGGGCCAGGCATCAGCACCCACCTGTGAGCCTCCAGGAGCAACTACAACATGAGGAGCATTTCAAACACTTTGAGACTCAGCTCTCAACAAAACCCAGGTACCCAACACATGGGAGAACTTGGTCCTGGCGCTCTCCAAAAGGGTGATGGCACTCTGGCAGTCAGGAACCTGGGGATAAACAAGCAGATGCAATTTCAAGCAGTCACCCTGCCAGACTGTTTGTTGCTGTTGCAGGTGCCCTGCATGGCTGCACACAGGCTGCTGGCCTGGCACAGTGGCCAATCAATCAACCATTTCAATTGTTTCACTGATTTATTGATGTGCCTGCACTACCACAGGGGCCATGACCCCTCCTGCACCCAGCAGCAAAAAGGCAAGAAAACCACATATGGTACCTACTGACAACACCAGAGTGGCCAAACTGGGAATATCTGACCCCAAAGTTTGCATGTGCAAACCCCCTGAACCCCAGGCATTTCAGAGGCTGCATCTCCCAGACTGGAAAAGCTGTGAGCCCTCCTGGGCCTGGACAGGAATGAGCCTTTAGGAGCTACATCTGACCCTGACAGAGCAGTGCCAGCACACCTACCCCAACTCCCTCCCCAAGGAATCCAAACCAGCTCTCGCTACTGCCTTCGGAAATCCTGGAGACAGGAGCCTGTGCTCCCAAGAACAGGCTGTCTGGCAATGCTAGAGAAGAGAGTGGGCATCTCCAAGAGCCTGAAGCTCCCTGTGCTGTAGGCTGAACCCTCCACACAAGCCAGACCTGCAGCTTTAGAGCTCAGCATCGTGGAAGGTTTATTTAAAAGTCATGGAGGGCATAAAAACTGTAGTTATAAAAGATATTACAACAGTCTACTGAGCCATGCTAGCCATGCCAGGCCTGGGTGAGTCCATGGAGTTTACTCCTGCAGCACTGGAGTTTTTTTCCCTTTTTTTTTCTTCTTGGCTTTGTCCTGCTTCTGCTGGCTGGCTTTGTCCTGCTTCTGCTGGGTCTCCTGGACAACACTCCCCTTGGTTTTCTTTGCAGCTGGAGCCTGCTCAGCTTCATCACCTTTTCTTTTTCTGTTTCTGTTTTTCCTCCTCTTCTTCTTCTTGTCAGCCACAGCCTCTCCCCCATTAACCATGGGGAGGATCCCACCGCCCACTTTTGCCACTCCGTTCTCCCTGACCCCTTTGTTTGGATTCTTGTGTTTGCTGCCACCAGGCATGAGGCCTTTCTTCTTCTTGGGGGTCTCTGTTTCCAGGGGCTGCTCCTCTGGGACTGCTGGTTCTCCATCTTCAGCTGCTGCTATCCCATTCTCCTGGATGCCTTTCTTGCGATTCCTGCGTTTCTTGGTCTCTGGCAGGAAGCCTTTCTTCTTCTTCTTCAGTGACTCTGTGTTCTGCACAGGCTTACTGGCTGTCTTGTCTTTCTTGGGCTTCCTGCAGAGAGAATGCCAAAAATCAAGAGTAGTTTAATTTACAGCCAGGGAACAGTGTGATCCATGTGACAGACAGTCCATGAATGGGCAGAAGCACAGGGAAGGTGCAGGAAGCACAGGCAGGCTGTGATGATGAGTGTTACCCTGGAGGTGCTCCTGAGGCTGCACAGGGACTGGTGAAATGGGCAACAGGAGCTGGACCAGGACTGAAGAGAGCGCATGGAGATGTGAGGAAGAATCCCCCTTCCATGGTAATGCTGTGCTTACCTCTCCTGGAGCACACCTGCCTGCGGCCCCACGCAAGGCTGCTGACACACTTTCTGTCTGTCTGTCTGTCCAAGGTGTCAGCCCAGCAAGGCCTTCACTGTGCTAAACAATCCCAAGAAGTCTTCCAGTAGAACCTCCAAGAGCCCATTCCAGTTCCATCAGGGCAGCCTGCATGGCACCAATGCTGCTGTTCCGGCAGCAACTGCCCCACCACCCAGTCTGTGCTGCTCTGCACCAGCTCAGGGCCCAGAGAATGTTCCTAAAAAGGCCCCGGGCTCTCATTCCATGGCCTGATTTTCAGTGTGAAGCACTGAAGGCTCCTCAGCTTTCAGAGCTGCAAGGCACCCACTCCAAGCGCCAGGCTGGGGATCCCTGGAGAGGACTGAAGGTCCTGGCATGTACTCTGGTATTCAGTCACTTCCCAGGGCAGCTACTCATTCCCTCCAGCCTCACATTTGCAGTCACTCCACAGAGATGTGATGGAGTTTAATGACTCATCCCAGCCTAGAAATTTCTCTGCAGCTTTGGCTCTTAAGCCAGGCTGCCACATGGGCCTGCTGCAAGCGGGGACTGTCCTTGGGTCATCATGTCTCACTCTGTTGGCAGGACACAACCAGGTATCAGACATATCAGATGTGTTACAACCTCTTCCCTTTGAGGACCAATCCCAAGCTCGTAAGCACATGGAATAACAAGCCCAATGTTATTCCAAACAAGCAAAACAAGAAGCGTCTCTGCCCCACCAACCCAAGGGTTCCATTTCCCTCCTCTCTGCCCACAGCAGTGCACACAGGCAGGCCAGGCAGGACAGGCAGGCAGGCCCCAGCCCAGCACACATACGTGTGGTTCAGCCAGCGCATGACGTTCCAGTAGAGACAGTCGAGCCGCGGGGAGTTCCCGATGTCCTCCAGCTGCTGCAGAGACAGCAGCACCTTCTCCACCTCCCTCAGCTTCACCTTCAGCTTCTGCAAGAGGCAAGCAGAGGCAAGGTGCAGAGTGAGCTCAGGAGGGGCTCTCACAGCAGCAGGGCACAGCAGGTCCTTAGGGGCAGACTATGGCAGGAACAGCCAATCCTGCCTGGCTTCTCCAAGCCACTGCTCTGAGCCCACTGGCAACACCAATTTGGGAGCAAAAACTGAAGGTACCATCAGGGACCAGGGTGTGATTGAAAACTGAGTCTGTAGCACAAGTGTCACGAGTCTAAGGCAGAACTGCAGTGCCATAAAAGGGATCAGAGAGTCCTTTGGTCTTCCTTCCTTTCCAGTCCATGGCTGGGAGCACTGGGAAGAAGACACAGGACCATGCACCCAACCCAGACCAAACCAGCAGCACTTTCGGTCTGGTTTCTAAATCTCTGGCAGCCTCTTCTGTAACCCACTGGATAATTTCAGTAAAACCTGGCAGAAAAGGATGCCTCAAAGGCAATTCATCCTGGAAATAATCTCTCTTCTCCATCCACTTTCCTAACAGGTCTTCACAAAGAAACAGGCTGTGGTCAGAGCTCAGGGCTTGTCAGTAGGAACCTGGGCTGCAGCAATTCTGCTGCTTGTGGTATTTTGCTCCAGGAAGTAAGAGCATATTAGAGACATATTTTGTCACCTATAGAAAATCTTCTCATGTTCAAAAGAGTAATTTTCCACTAAGGAAAACAAAGACCCAGAATAAAACTTCACTCTCACTCATAAAGCTACTGAGTCTCAGTTTTTGGGAATCACTGTCTGGGGTTCACTTGAGAGGCCACAGCAAGTGACAAACCCCACCCTCACTGTAGCCCAGGTTTGATTTCTGCTGATAAGAAAGGAGATGCCACATGTTTGCTGAACACTGCACAAATCCTTCAGCAAGCCCTTGGAAATCAGCCCTAAGAGCTACAGATCACTCCTTCAGACAGGAGGGCTTTTCTGTCCTCAGATCCAACCAGGCATTCCCCCTACAGGTACCTTTGGGAGGAAATAAGGTGGGATGGAGCAGTCACAAGGCAAAATCTAAGTGTGACATTTAAAAGATACTCAGAAAACAGCATTTGCCACACAGTGGGTCACACACTCACCTGCTCTGTCACAGTTTTAAGGAGAAAGTTCAGCAGCTCCAAGCTCTTGGCAACTTTCTCTTTCTCAGCCTTCATGATGGGTTTTCCAAGCCTTTTCAAACACTGAAAGTTATATGGGAAGATTAAAAAGAAACACACATTAAACAGGGAAACAAATCACACCTCTCAGGAGAAAGCAGAAAATGAGTAATGAATGGCAGGATTCACCTGTCACCAAATTAACTACAGAACACAAAACCCAACAAACTCTGGAAAGGCTCAGGAGGGCACATGGTGGAAGCTGCTGATGCCCAGGTTAATTAAGAAACAACTGGACAACATAAGAGCAAGGAAAACCACAGAGGCACAGCCTTGCTGCTCTCCCTGGTTTCTAAGCTAAAGCACAACTGGAGACATGTTGCTGCTTCCTGGAGAAAAAGAGGTAAAATTATCTCTGCCCCTGCTCTGGAAAGGCCAAGAGGCTGCCAGACAACAGACTGACCTGAGGGACCACAGCTACTGAGCTGCAGGAGCTGGGATTTACACCTAAAGCACTGCTGCAAAAATCCATTAAGGCTTATGCCCAGGAAATCCCAGGTGCCAGCCTGGAACAGGCCTTGTCAAGCTTAAATTCACAGAAATAACTAAGGGGAAAATCTCCCCTGTGTTCCCCTTATGTGCTGCAGAGTTTCTGAGACACTGGAAGGTCTGGCTTTAGAGGAAAATCACTCCAAAGACAGGACAAATAAAAGCCAGTTATTTACAAGAGGAAAAGGCAGAAAATAGCCATAAAAAGGCAGCTGGATCAGAGGCTGCCCAGTGGCTCAGGGGCACTGACCCTCTGCCTGCAGCCCCTGGGTACAAGGGCGTTTTCCTCCCCACTCAGTTTCTGTGTGGACACAGCACAGCAACCCCCATGTGGATGACAACATGAAACAGGACTGGCAGGAATGATGTGTCGTAGACAGGGACATGGCCCATCACGGTCTGTTCCTCTAGAGAAGGCTGCACTTGTGGCCAAGCCCTCCTGTGCTGGGAATTTGGACATTCCACCCCAGGCTCAGCATCTTCAGTTCCTCAGGCTGGAGAGTCCCTGCCCCAAACCTGTACCCAGCAGGGGAAGGTTGTTCTCCCAAAATACCTATTACTTTTGCTTCAGTCAGACTGCAAGTAATTATAAGGACTCTGAGCAAACTGTTCTCCATCTGTATCAGCATAAAGTTGGCAAATAAAGTAAAAAATTCTTGCAGACACTGGGAGAAATAAGAAATCTATTCCCCAAAGCAAGTTAATTCAGTAATGACACCCACAACAGAAAAATAATGATGCCCAGCAAGAGTGTAGGGAACATTTCCAGTCAAAAAGTGGGGAGACCAGTACAGAAACAGCAGCTTTCAAGCAGAATTATTTACTATCTGTACAGGCTCCACACCCTGGGAGTATCTTTTCTAAATAATAAAGACACAGTTATTTGCTGTCCAGGATGGTCCACTCAAGGCCTGTATTAGAAAGCAACCATGTCCTGCTGGCTGGAATTCAGGCTGCAACTTCATCTGACTATCAATAACTTGCTAATTACTCTCTCCTGATATAGACAGATGCACTGCAACTCTGTTCCAGAGCTGTCATTAACCTACAAGGTCACCCAATTCAACAGCTCTGAAGTCTCTCAGGTAAAACAAGAAACAAATATGAGGGGTGTGATTGGAAAAGAAAAATCTTCACAGGTAGAATGTAACACCCCAGGGATCAGGCACATTCTGTTATTAGGCTTAACAAGAATAACAAACTAAAAGAATCTGATTTGCATAACTATTTTCTGTGCAGTTTGAAGAACAAAATATTGCCAAGGTAGAAGTCATTCCCTGTGGTTAAGTTAGCTTTCAGAGAGGCTGTTGAGATCCTTATTTTGCTAAGTTGTGCACAAGTTCACAGTGAGAGAAAATCAAGTGTGGATTGTCAGCTCCTCAGGACAAGAGGAATCAGGGCAGTGCTGAGATGGAGCCACAGTGAACTCAGCTGTCATTTCATCTTTTTAATATACAAACACTTTAGAATTAAAAAGGTGTTAAAAATAAATTGCATTTTTCTCTTCACTGTAGATGAGTGATGTAGACGACTGCATTTGAATCATGCTGCCTTGGCTCTGCCTGTTCCTGCTGGTCCTGATGCTTTGAAGGGTCTGAAACTAATCCTACTGAAGCCAACAGAAAAGTCCTGTGGCTCTGAGCAACACCTGGGGGGCTGATTTTCAGCAGTCTGGAAGCAGTTTTCAGGTGCTCAGGAGATTGGGATGTGCATCTAGTTTGGGGTGCCCAGCCAAATTCATGCAGAGCTGTGGGATGAAAAGGGTGGCTGGCCCAGCTGGAGGTGGAGAATATCACTGGTGTAGTGACTGAGGATCTGTATTAAAAGCAGTGTTTTGCCTGAGTCTGGAAACACAAGCACAGTTCCACCAGTGTAAACAGCCAGAAGCAAACCAGCACAATTCAGATGCTCTGCAAACAAACAGCTCCCTACAGAAATGCATCACTTAAAAACAGCTCTCAAAGAGCAGGAAGGAACAAGGCAGAGAGTGAGGTGAGTGGGGAAGCCAAAGGAGCAGCAAGGCAGCAGAAGAGAATTCATTCCTACAGTGTGCTATTTTCTCCAGTCCAGAAGCAGAAAGGATTGGCTTTGGGGAACCTGGATTCAGAAAAACTCTTACTATTTATCAATATGTGTCTTCTCCCTTTCGCCCTTCTGCTACAAAGGGTGCAAAACAAATTTACTCCAAAGAGCACAAAACCAGCCCCACTGTAGGTGATGGTTGAGACAGTCAGAGCTCCTTTAAGATTTGAGCCCAAGTCCTGCTCAGCCCAGTGTCACTTATTATCCTGATCTCACCACTCAGGGCACTTCTCCACTGGCATTCCCCGAGATGGTATCTCCTGTCAGGCATTGCTTCACTGCCCTCCTCCCAGAGCAGGGAGTGCACACAGTGGAGTTGGCTCTGATGGGGTTTGTGTTATTTGTGCTACCATGAGGCACCAACACAAACACGTTCACTCTGGTTACATAAAAGAAGCTGCCTTTGGGCTGGGACTGCTGGCAAGCATTGGGGAACAGCTCCCAAGCAATGAAATCCCAAGTCTCTTCAATGGGAACTGGGTCTAGACCTCAAAACCAGATTTCCCAAAATTAATCCCAAGTATTTGTTGTAACTTCTTGCTACATAAGGTATGACTGTTGTCTGCTGTGGGTCTGCTCCCTCACTCAGATGCCCAGGAGATGAAATCAGCTCTGCCACCCCAGCTGCAGAGGTCAATCATTTCACAGGCCTATGGTGATTTCATTTGGGGAATCTATACAATACAATCATAAAATTAAAGCAGAAGCTATTATGGAACAGATGGCAAACTGCAACATCTGCCTCAAAAAGAGAGGCAGTGTTTTAGTCCTCAGCAGCCTTGGGAGAGCCCCAAACTCTGATCAGATCACAGAGACACAGGGCTGGGAAGGACCTGTTTTACACAGCAAGGCTGAGGCACAAAGCAGGGGTTTGCATCCGCTCTGCTACAGGTCAGTGGTGGAGGGTTAAAAGGAAAACCCAGAAGCACTTGTCTAACCACCTGTTGTGTGATTCTCTGCCATACATTCCAAAGGCATCCAGCTCTCCCTTTGCCTGCCCTCTGAAAGCATTACCAACCCAAGGGTCACACACAACCACTCAATACTAAAAGCAGAGAGAACATGAGATTTATACCAAAGAGCTACAATTGCATCACTTGCTGATTTATGTTGCTTTTCTCCCATTTTCTGCTTTTCTTACTCTGCTCCTTCAGTAACAGCCAGTCCCACTTCACAGGGAGTCTCAGTTCCAGTTCCAGCTCAGCAATACCTGTGAAGGTTAATCATGCCATACATCTGAGCTGTCAGCAGATCTGGGCAGGTCATTTTCCAAAAGGAAAAACTATGGAGGCAGTTTTCACAGCTGGAACTCCCATCTCATCTCAAGCCAATACAGCTCCTGCCTCACCCACGTGGATTCAGCTGGCAGAGATGGGTTTGTCTTGTTATGTCACACACGTTGCTTCCCAAAGCCTCTGGCTGTTTCTGGAGGGCGCACCTGGAGCCAAAGTTCTCTGCCTCTTGGATTTCTACAAGAACAGCACACCCTCGGCACCTGAACAAGCAGTGCTTTTCCTTCTATTCCTAATTCCTGTACCACACATGGAGGTGCCCCAAGCACCGCAGAATCCCTCTCTCACTGCACTTCACAGCACCCCATCTTCACAAAGTATAAACCAAGTTTGTCAGAGCACAGGAGGTGAATATCCACAGTAATTCAGGCACACAAGCAGGACAGAGGGCTGGCAGGGAGTTAGGCACACAGATCCATGCCTCAGTTTCCCAGGTAGGATTTTAGACTAAGCCAAACACTCTCCTAAAACCAGCCCCAGAGCAAGAAGTGGTGCATGTGCACCTAGAGCCAAAGTCAGCATCCCAGCCACTGCCCAGCTCCCTGCAGGGGAATATGGAAGCTGTTACATGGAGCCAAGCAATGTTTCTGGAAGTCTCCACATCCACTCCTGCCTGCACTTCTGTCCCTTTCACAGGGACCAGGGGAGACACTCAGCCCAGACTTACAAGGCACAGCATCTCGAGTACCACAGACAATCTACCAGAGACAAGTACATTTCCTAGATGGAAGTTTGAACACCATTCAATATTTATGCATTCCCAGCACATCCTTCAGCCTATTCCACTGTTCACAACAAACAGTCCTTGCCCTCTGTGGGATCAGCCCAGCAGATCCATCACTGCTCCTGAGCTGGAGAAGCCTGGCCAGCTGCATTCCTTCCACACACTGTGCTATCCCCATCCACCCCCTTCCTCCCCCACTCCAGACTGATGCTGATGGATAACTGTGCAGATTCATGGATGGACACAGAGCCAAGTCCTTCCACAGGACACATGACCTTACCCCTGGCCCAGCCCAGGGTCACTCAGGGTCATTCCCTTCTCCAGCAGCAGATGCAGCACAATGTCCACCCACGGAACAGCCACAGTGCTGCCGAGGAAGCACCAAAGAGGGGTGAGCTCTGAATGCTGAGATCAAGCTTTGCCCCAGCCCCTTGCTGCCAGGAGGCTCCCACAGCAATGGCACAGCCTGGGATTTTGCTGTCAGTGTGGCTCAGGTCCCTGTGCTGGAATCACACCCAGAAAATGCACTGGGGCCCTGCAATTGCGTTTCCATTTCCTGAGCCAAAGCACAAGATTTCCCACATCAGCACACAGGAGAGCTCTGGGAGGGGCACAGCCCTCCTCTGCTACTGAAAGGTTAATAACAAACTGCCAACCAAGTGGAGGATTTCAGGATTCTGTGTGCTTGTGGCTCCTGTTATTATCTGAAGGGAGCACCCTCACCTCAGCTGTCATTATGCTCACGTTTCTCCCGAGAGGAAGGAGGGAGCCAGCACCATTCCCTCTATCCCACAGAGGCTCAGAGAGGCCAAGTGCCATGACTGAGTCACACAGACCACAACAGAGCCAGGAATCAGCTCAGAGCTTCCCAAACCCCAGACATGCCAGCTCCAAATACTTCCTTTCATGACAATATTCACTATACAACACAAGCACACTCAGAACTTGGGGCTAAATCATGGAAGACAAAGAAGAGATGGAAGAGTCTGCCTCTTCACTCCAGTTTCCATCTATCCACAGAGCCACATTCATTCCCAACTCCGTGTATACAAAGTTCCCAAGGAGTTCTCACACCACCCACCTGTACAGAGCAGCAGCTGCTGCCAAGAGCACTAAAAAGGAGGAAAAGAAGCACTGACTAAAAGTATAAATGTTCAAAACTTGTTTCCTTGCATCTCTAGCAGAAACAAGTCATCAAGACATGCCTACAAAGGGAAGGAACCACCAAGTCTCTGCTTGTCCCTGACTGAAAGAAAGGGGGAAGGCAGGGGACTAAGCAGACCCAGACACTGAAGGGTATAACTGAAGGGCATTTGTGGTGATGTTTATCTTGGCTGTTATTAGAGGGAGGAACCAAAAAATCCAGGAGCCACTCTCACAGAAAATGTCAATGCTTTCCCAAGTTTAATGATCTGATTTTTTTTTTTTTCCAAAGACCATATGCAGCAGGGAAAAACTATACAGGACAGCTGAGGAAACAGAGGAAGAAGGAATTCTCCTCAGAGACATCCACTATTCTGAATGCACGTCGAAGATATCAGTTAAATCACTACTGGCCTCATTTTACAAGCTAAGAGGCTGAGAAAGGGCAATGAATTAAGAATTCATGAAGATGGACAGATAAAAGTTGAGGCAATCTTCAAGAAAAAAACTGAAGAATGGCTTTTTTCGAGATTTGATGAAGTCACTGTTAATAATTTATCTCCCTTCACATTAAGACACCGATAATCAAATGTGATGCCCTTCAGAAATTAAGGGCATGTCCACACTGGAAGGCCACACAGTACATCCCTCTCTCCCCCACACACATTCTCAGTGGCTCCAGCTTGTTGTTTTAAATCCCTCACTGAACAACACAACAGCAACAAAACCCTGGAATGCCAGACAACAGAAGTCTTCAGGGAGCACAGAGTAGCTTTCAAATGATACAGAAAAGAGGCCTTGGGTTATCTGTGTCATCCTTTCCCAGGCCATGGAATTCCCTGTCTGCCAACAGGAGCAGGGCTGCCTGCCCAGCCCAAGCCACAGCAACCACCCCAGTGGTGGAGGCACCACCTGCACCCCGCTGGGACTGTGGGGGGATTTATCTCAAAGCCTCCAGAGCCCGAGGTCTTGCACTGAACTTGGGTATCAGACTCTGCCAGCAGTTTTCCAGTCCTGGATGCCTTGATCCCATTTGGGTTTCAAACAGCCAACCTGAACATCATCTGCTCTTTCCATCCCTTAAGACACTGACAAAGCAGGCAAAGAGAAAGAGAGTAGTAAAGCTGAGCCCTTCCTGTGCTGTACTTACTGCGGGAGAGGGGCAAAGGAAACCCTCAGAAAACCCTGTGTACAAGCCAGAGAAAGCAGTTTTAACAACAGCTTTCTGAGGGCTGTTGTTTTCTGAGGTTTACAGCTGTAAAATATACATTTTCTGGACTATTACTCAAAATCCTCTTCCGCTCCCTTTGACTTACACATCATAACTGGGAGTTTCAGCACAAGTTAGGAGTTACACAAAGCACCTCAGTTCAGGAGGGCAAGCTGGTTCCTTGGAAAGGGATGACCAAAAAAAGTTATAAAATTATGTATTCTGAACCTGGAGCTTCCTGCCCCAAATCTGTCAGTGAGCCACTAAAAAACTGGCACAGGTTCAAGATCACTCCAAACCAAGGTAGCAATTTTGTAACCTATCAGAAAGAAAACAGAAATACATCTAACAAGGGGAACAAACACCAAAACATGCCCACACTGACAACTAGGAGAGCTGAAAGATTAAATTGGATGTGCTTGATAGAGTCAAAAAGAGAGTATGAGAACCATCAACAAAACTGGATGAGAAGTTTCTGCTCTTGGGCTCTGCCACTCCCTCACTGCCTGACTGAGCAGCCCAAACTCACTGTCACCAGCACATCTGAGCTTGGGGCAGAGGTGGCTGTCCAACACATGGGGCTGCTCTGAAGCCAAGTTCAGAGACAGACTGTCCATGCACAAAGAGGGTCCCTGGGATGTCTCAGGAGACCTGAGTTGGATTGCTGGCTCAGCTCCCAGCCAAGCCTGTCTCCTGTCAAACAGGACGAACAACTTCAGCAAACCAAAACCATTAACTGTTGGGTTTCTGCAAAACATTTTCTCCATTACATCAACAATTCACTGGCTTGAATTGCCTTTGCAAAGCACTTTGAGAGCTACTGATAAAGAACAAAGCTCTCAGAGAAGTTTCTGTCAGATGTTCCAGCATCTCAGGTGAGCTCTGTTATTTACAACATGAAGCAACTCTAATTCTTTATCCATGAACACAACCAAGCTGTGCAGACTCCCAGCATCAGAATAGACTCAAACAATAGCAGCAAGGTTCTGCTTTGTGTGAGGTAATTAGTTAGGACTTGGGAGGCCAAAACTGTGCCAGAGCTGTTCCTCTGCTCCCTCACCTTTGCAGTGCCAGGGCTGTGGATGACACTTTCTGCCCAGGTGAGCCAGCAGCACAAACCAAGAGCCCCAACAGCAAACGGGGCTCTCCCAGGAAGGAGCAAACTCCAAAGTACCCACTGGGATATCAAGACCTGCCTCACTGGCAGTAAGGAGATGGCAAAGAGGAATCCCTCATGGCTGGGATGTCTGTTTTATGGGAACAAACAAGGTCAAGTTAGCTTATGTAAGCACAAGGGCCATTTCCTCACAGCAGCAGCCAGGGCTGCTATTTTGGGCAGCTGTCTCTTCACTGAACGTCCCTGGCCATTCATTCTCCCTCATCTGCCTCACAGCTTTGCCTGCATAATTCAATGATATCCAAGACTGCACTTTCCTCATTGCTTCTTCTCCAGTTCCAGCACATATCACTGCCTAAACCTATCCCAGGCTCCCCTGGCAAGGATGCTCCTCACTAAGGAATCTCTGGAGGAAGGCAAAGCCACCCTTGGGGCAGGACAAGCAGGCAGACACCAGGAGAGAACATCCCATCCTCTCTCACAGCCTTACACCTGCCATGGCAATGCTGCACCGAGGAGCTACAGCCCCAGAGATGCAAATCTGACCCAAGACAAAGTGTAGCAAAGCCCTCAGGTGAGTGTCCTTGTGACCCACAGGGCTGCTTGAATTACAAGTGCACATCAGTTGAAGAGCTGCAGACTTCTCCCTGGGCCAAAGAAAGGTATAAAACTCTACACTACCATTTTTCTCCTTAAAATAGCTATTTGTGAGGGACAGTGGCAGGAATGACCAGTGAGAACAAGTGCAGACCTTCCCACTAGAGGTAAAGCAGCAGAACTCCATTCTTTTCCACAGCATCATCCAGGTTCTCATGGGAAAGCACTCACATGCCAGCATCTATTTGCTTATATACTCACCTCCAAAATCATGGCTGACCTGGAAAGGCCCATGGAAACAAGTCTTGGATGAAAAGGGATGAGACTGAGCTGCAGGAGAAGCCCACAGTTCCACACATGCCCTCTGGCTAAGCAGCAGAGTGTGTGGTCATCAGGGACAGGAAGGGCTGTTGTTCAGCCCAAACTCTTGCCGAACAAACTCCCCCCATAACTTCAACATCAGCCCTAGAACTTCACCCAACCTGCAGCTTCCCTTTCAGTCAAGCACACAACTTACCCCTGGACATTCAGGGCTAATAAACCCTCCAGCAAGTTATTTTAATGGTGGAACCTTTTACAGATTCTACATTTGCTCAGTTTCCAGCCTCTGACTTCTGCTACAAGGCATTCCATACCATCTCCAAAGGAGACCAGTGACAAGATGAATGTTGTTCTACCACACCACAGAGCCACTGCATGTTTTTACACCCATTACCAGTTAAATGAGTATTTCTATACCACCAAAACGACACAAATATGTATTTTGCAGCTTCAGAAAGTTTTGCTGCACAAGTGCCAGCCTTTGGCTATGAATCAAAACAGTTCTATGGAATATAAAGACCTTGATTCCTCCTAACTGCAACAACATTTAAAGACATGCAGCTGCCCCAGCCCCATGGAGCCACATCAGCACTGGGTTAACGCAGGGGAGGAGCAGGAGGGAGGGAGACAAAACCCAGTACAAGTACGAACACCAATAGCACTGTGTAAAAGTGTTATCTCAGGGCTTTTTCAGGCCAAAAAAAGAACCAGTACCCGTATGCCACTGCCAGTTAACAGAATGGGAGGCCTCCTGCCCACAGGGTAAACCTTGGACAACCCAAACAAACTGACAGTACTACTCAGGAGTTCTTCTTTAAAAACACATGACCACAGAAATGAGAGGCACTGAGGAAGCTTTGGTAGCAAAGCTCATTAAAATCCTGGCTGGGTTGCCAGGATTTTAACTTTCCCTGACAGGAACAACATAAAGGCATTGTAAATGTTTGTGGTTTCCCAGTGCATCACCGAGTCCTGCAGGTATTCAGCTTCTAGAGAGAAATATGGAGATGACCAGGCTGGGAGGAGTGGAATGTTTTATGTAGCTGAGAAATAAAATCATACCTAACTCCACCCATTGGGTTCCTGGTTTAATCATTTAATAAAAACTACTTAATGTAACCTAAGATTACTTGATTCCTCAAGAATTATAAACAGCACCTTTAAGCTCCTTGATTTGGATTTGCTTACATTTTGTCCCTCCTTGACAAAAGGAAACAGATCTATTTGTTCTGTTTCAATACAGCAAATTACAACACAGCCTGAATTACCATGTAACCAGCAGCTGAAGAAGTAAGTGGAGAATGAAAGCTACTCTTAGAAAGAGCTCATTATCCCAGCTACATAGGAACTCCAAGACTGGAATCTCCCATGTCATCAAGTTTAGTCACCACCTGACAACACTAATTTGGCTGCTTGGTTCCCTCCACATCAGTCCACAAGAACTCAAGTGAATGGCGTTTGCTCCTTCAATCTCCTGTCCCACAGATCATCTCTCACGTCACAGCTGCACCCAAGAACTGCCCTCAGGTACAACCTGTCCTTGCCACTGACTTAGGAGCCCTGCAATTTCTGTCACTGGTTTTTCTGGATAAATGATTTTCCCATGTATTTTAAGGTTTCCCTGATAAACAATTATCAGCAAGGGAGTCTGGTCCAGAAGGCCTGCAAAGCACCAGGAGCCAAAAGTCAAGGGTACCTCAGCTCTACATCTTCAGCCCTGAAGTTCATTCCAATACAGAACTTCCACGACATGTCCTGAAATGAATGTTCCCAAAACCTTTCAATCCAACTTAAAAAAATAAAAAAGGAAAAACCCCTAAATTGATCTGTATGAGTATCCCCTAAAACTCGAGCTCTGTCTACTGGATCCAGACACAGGTGCCACTGAGCTGCTCCAGGCACATCTCTTGCACTCTGTGCCAACGCAGCTGACCAGTGATGTTACAGTAATTCTGCCATGCTGGTGGGCACTCCTCACACCTGGTGCAAGCAGGGCATGAGGTCTGTAAGGCCACTTAAGCTGAGCACAGTCCCAGCCTGCAGCTCTGGGCCGAGCACCACCGCAGGGAAGCAGCACCCACCACGTGCTGTTGGTACATTTAACACATCAGAGCTTGTTACCTCTGTCACTTGGCTGATGCTTCTGCTGATCAATTCCTCCCACTCCTCCTCTGTCATGAAGAGCTTCAGCTCATGAAGTAGCAGAACCTTGTGGAGAAGCAAACAAGCCATGGCCTGAAAGAGAAAGGAGAGAGGAGAACATGAAACTCTGTACTCTCTAGGGAAGGTCTTAGCAACACAACAATCCTGCTGCAGCAAAGAGCTAAGGCCATCCAGGGGAGGCCACGCTGCAAATGCTGCATATCCTCACCAACATGTGTGTATGGAATGGCTTGGGTTGGAAGGGACCTTAAAGCTCATCTTGTCCCACCTCCCTGCCATGGGCAGGGACACCTTCCACCAGCCCAGGTTGCTCCAAGCCTCATCCTACCTGGCCTTGGACACTTCCAGGGATGGGGCAGCCACAGCTTCTCTGGGCACCTGTGCCAGGGCCTCACCTCCCTCACAATATCCCACCTAAACCCACACTCCACCAGCTTAAGGCTCTGTTAGAAAACACTCTCCAGCTCCTCACAGAGTCGCTCCTTGGGAGACAGGGTGGTGGGGTTTGGTTAAAAGCACATATATCAAACAGAAGGTCAGAGGGCAGCAGAAATCATGTCACTCCTGGATTTAGGCATTAATATCCAAAGCATGCTCTGGTAGCTGCTCCAAGTGCATCACCCCCAGTCTCCCCAAGCTTCCAGGCAGCCCCTTGGTGTGCCTGCCCCTTTCACCGTGCCCTGACGAATGCAGGAGGCACCAGTAACCAAAAATAAGAGCTGCTTCATTCCAAAGGAATCCTGAGGGAAACTCCTGTTCAGGGCAGCACTCAGCCTTGCCCTGGAGTCAAACTTGCTCATTAAGCCTCCACATTAACACAGCAATGAAAAGAAGGGCCACTAGAAAACCAACAGTAATCTGCAATCTTCTTACATGTCCTTTTCTATTCCAAAACTCCTATTTTAAGGCTTTCTTAGGTACAAGAAAAAAAATGCAGCAATAGGGAAAAGCAAATGATAAAAATGCACAAAATACAGTAATAAGGATTAGTGTAAATAGCTTAGAGGATTTAAAAGGGAATTTTTTTGTAGCAGCATGGAGTTAGTGGGCAAATTCTACTCATATATAAAGAAAAAAATGTTGCCTCTAGCTGCCATCACACAGCCCAAAACTGAGTGCAGGTATAGACACCAAAAATCACAGGGAATTACAGTAAGAGCTAATCTCATCCAAGGAAAGCAAGGGCTGCTGTTCTTAAACCACATGTTGCAGTTTGTAAAGCTCCTTATCAAAGACATCACTGAGATCAAAAGCCTAAGAGATCTCAAGAATAAAAGGAGCCTGGTGATACCCAGCCTGGTCCCCAGGTACCCCTTGGGTCCAAAGCAACCTGAAAAACATGGAGCAGGAGGCCCCAACTGCACCAACCCTTCTACTGGAGTGTTTTTAGGGAACTATTTACTGAATAATTCAAAGAGAGCACAGAGAAGAAATCCCTGGATCTCCTGAGAGCAGTAAGACCATCCAGTGTTGTGGGCAGTCCAACAGAACCCCTCACAAGCTCGAGGAGGTCTGTGCTTCCTACACAACATACTCCAGGCTTCTGGAAGGGACAGGACACTGAACACAGAACCCTCAGGGGACCATACCAGCACAGTGTAGGGTCACACATCCCTGAAAGCTTCCCTCCAGTTTGCACCAGTATGGCCAATGAAGAGAACCACCGAAATCGAGAGAGCTTTCACTCACACACACAAACTCTGCTCTTCACTGGAGGGCAAAAATGTAGCAGGGAACCAACAAGAGCACGTCAAGGATTCATGCTGATTTAATGAGAGAGAACATCCTGATGCCATCTCCGAGGCAGGCAGGCTCACATATTCCTTGTAATTATGGGGAGACTGTGTCTTACAGAACAAATTATGGCATGTCTGCATGCATGTACCAAATGTAGTGGAAAGTCACTGCAGTGCAATTACAAAGAGAACGTGACCCTGGGAGCAGATGAGAGAGTGTAATTCATTCTGAAAGGCTCAGGCAGGGTCACAGAGCTCCAGGCACCGGCTGTTCCCTGGCAGTTACACACACAGTCATCCTGCAAGTGGGTGCAAAGCAGAGAGAAGGGTCCTGTTAAGGTATCCTGAGACACCTCAGGACTACAGATTTACTGCAGAGGTACCAGTGACAAGGAACTGCTCCAGTCAGCAGGGGGTGGGAGCACTGCAAGTCAAGGAGAAAAGAACTGTAAGGCAACCGAAGCCATCCAAGGTACTGGAGCTCTGCAGACCTGAGGCTCCTATGATTGGTTCCCTGAGAACAGAACAGTCCCTGAATGGGACCTAGTCCTCACTAACCACTGAGCTTGGAAATAATTTTAAAGGAAGAAAAAAACCCCCACTACTGAATGAACATTCCCTTCTGTGTGTCATCAGTGAGGAAGTCAGAACACCCAGGCAGCTGAGGATCCTGGCTGGTGCTATCACTCTTTAGTAATTTGGTCACACTCGGAGCTTTCACGCCTCCAACCTGAGTATTAGATCCCAGCAAAGTGAAAATACATTTTGAGCTTCACAAAATTAAAACATCACTATTGCTCTACTCAACATTATCTTGTTTCCTGATTGTTTTTTAACCCAAAGATAATTTAGTACTAAGCATGAACAATTTTGCTCATTTGAAACAACAAAAATGAAATATTTACTTGTTGGTTAACCAGCAGCAATCTGAAATTTGAAAAGTACTCCCACAAAATCCAGCACAGACCTGGAGCTCAACAACTACCCAGTTGTCGCTTTCCCTTCCTACCCTCCCCAACACCACTGGTATTTTGGATTGTCCAACAAGCATTTGGCAATTTTGGAGGCTGCTCCTGAAAATATCAGAGTATTCTCTGCATTTTCTCAGTGCCAAATCAAGCCTGCTGTGTTCCTGACAGCCCTACGAGGGAGCCAAGTATTATCAACACTTCACAAATGGGCAAAAATAGCAGAAGATTCAGGAGTCCACAGAAACCAAACTGCAATCCAGTTCAGAAGAGAAGGTTGTCATCCCCCACTATGCACAATCTCTGAAATGGGAATAGTTACAACCAGTGGGCATTAGAGCTTTCTATAAGGAGAGGAGAACGTTGCATCCTGTGCACTAGAAACCACCCAGCTGTGTCATCAAAACATTTGGTCCCTGAAGTCATTTTTTAAAAAAGAAAAACCACAAAAGAGTGAAAAATAAACACAAGGGAAGTCTATTCATGCAGAGGTAGTAGATACACATATACACTCCCACATATATCTATCAAGCTTATGACTAAATGAGGCAGAAAGGCTCATTATCAGTCCACGTGGGAGCAGAGAACAAACAATAACTAAAGGCAGTGCTGACCCTGGGATTTTCTGTGGCTTTGGTAATTTCTTTCTTATCTACAATGATTACACAAAATGTTAGTCAGTGTAAAGAGTGGAGATTTGTTTCTGGAACAGGCAACGTGCTCCCTGCAGTAACCAAGGAGTGCTGGTCATGCCCAGGTGTGCCCACACACCTGAGCTGGGCTTGCTGGGTTATACAACCCACCTTTACCCTGCTCAGGACATGTGGCCTGACTATTAAATATGGCAATGGATTAAAACTCCACCAACACAGCCACTGTTTCCTTATTTAAAGCAGGTATCAAGCACAGGTAGGTCACAACTCGCTCTCCCCACTCACCATCCAGGGAACTGGATGGAGGGGAACACATCAAGATGTCTTTCAACTACTGCAGTTTGTGAAAAAGAACAAAACCAAACAAGCTCTTGCAATGGTGCAGGGATTCTGTTTGCAGTCCTGAAGAGATGAAGGCATGGCCCAAATCCAGGGTTGTTTTTTCAAAGAAAAGCACGCTGTTAATAGGAGGACACTTGTTTCTTGTGTAAAAAGAAACACTTTTCAGTCCCAACTGCTGGAGGAGGGTGGCTGGAGGTGGCTTTGCAAGCAAGTGAAAAAAGGACACCACACTGGCACACTCCTATGAGAAAAGCCACTGAAATCAGCAGTAACCACTGCCACATCAGAGGAGCAGGGACCTGAAGATGTGCCTGCACAGCAACACACCAAACACCAGCCCTGAGTTCTCACCCAGCTCTTCTGCTGGGTGATCTCAAAGCAGTTTGCAGGCCACAGCTGACTGACCCTGCCAAACTCCCTGATGGCATTTCCAGCTTTCAGGGGAGAGTGGGCAAGTTTACCCAGCCTGTTGAAGCACCTGGCAGGCCAGAAACTCTCAGCAGATGTTACCCAGGGCAGTGTTTGAACTACAAGAGACCTCCCTGCACATTATAACAGAAGCAGTGGGGAGTTTGGGTGCCTACCAAAGACATCGAGGGGGATTTTCCCCATCTTTTGCCTACTTTTTTGCAGCACGGACAAAGTTTGTCAATGTGAAACACATCATCAGTGTGGCAAGAGCCTCTTTTTGCCTTCACATGTATAATATATATATACATAAAGAAAACCCTACCTGGAAAATTACAGCTTTGTGCAACTCAGACACATTTTCAGAAGCGAAGAAGCACCAGGAGGTTTAGTGCTATCAACAGTTCACTGCTCTTGGAAGTCCAGGAGACAAAAATATCCAGGTGGTATCAGCCCCCAGAGGCTCCTGGTGTTTCAGAGCACTGATGTTTCCCTCCTGGCTCCCAGGCTGCTGCAGCAGAGCTCCAGCACCTGACTCAGAGCCAGCACACAGCATAAACCAGCAGCTCTCACTGTGTAATCCTCAGCGTTAAGACTATTCTACAGCCACAGGGATATGGCATAAAATAATTGCACTTCTAGAAATTCTCTCCTCTCAAGCCCTCTGAGACTGCAATCACAGGAATCACATGACAAACACCACCAGGAGAGGTGGGCAGAGGAACCCAAGCCAAGATTATGGGAAATTCTGAATAAGCTTTCTTTGAATTTTAATAAACAATCAAACCGAAATAAATTCCTCAGCTACATGCAACTTGTTAGATGTTTAAAAGATCAACCCCCTCCAAAACCCACACCCACCACAAGCTTCAGCTTACAGGACTATTAGTGACAGGAGAACAACCTGTCACTTAGTACTGCAGGGCAGGAGACCCAGAGCACCACAGCAGAAATCTTCCAATTACTGTCAAAGCTTTTGTAAAAAGAAAACAAAGAGCATGCAGAGCCACAGAGCAAGTGCCAATCTACCCCCATTTCTGCTCTTGCAGCCAAACTACCTCATTTTTGCATTTACTTTGGATGTGGGATGGAGACAAAAGCTCCAACAAAGCACTCCTGAGTTTCAGGGCTTTTTATTTCTCTACCACATTTGCCTCATGCATTTGAGCATCTCTGCTGTGAGCTACAGGCCTGTTTGATAACAGTTTGGCAGTCAGAACTCAAGTTAGCAACAGCCTCAAAGCTTATTCAAAAGGACATAGACATATTTCAAATTGAAGGGGGAGGGAGGATAAGGCAAAGCCCTGGCTGTGGCTTAAGAAAGCTATTTTAGAGAACAAAAAATTAATTTTTAACTTCCTCACCACCACTGAAACAAGGTGCACACAAGCAGTGGAGCCAAGACTGCCATTTAACAGCTGTCTGAGAGGTTTCAGAGTGGAAAGTGCTTGTGCCTTCTGGGATAAGTAGGACTGTTGGGAGAGCATGGCTGGCATACTCAGCTGTGCAGAACTGCCCATGCCAGGACACCTGAGCACCTCCATAACTATTTCTTAGTTTAAAAATGTGCTGCCAGTGCTCCAAAGCAGCACCACAAGTTAGACATGTACCTTTACCCCAAATTTACACTGTCATCCCTCTGATGAAGGGATGCAGGGAGTGCTTTCCCTGCACCCTGTTCCTGGCTGCCTCCTCTGCCCTGCCTGGCCCAGAGACATTACCAGGCACAGGCACAGGCACAGTCAGAGAGAGCCCACACTGCCCAGGGAGATCATGGAAACACCTCCTGTATGGTCACCTGGCTTGGCAGCTGAATTCAGTAACTCCTGCCACAACCCAGTGTGCTCAGACTAATCAAAGGGCTTTCTCAAGACGCCCCCTCAGCCAGCCCTGCCAAGCCAAGGTGTGATAATTGCTGTCTGAGGTTGGCAGACACGAGCAGGATACGGTTTGGGCAGCACAGAAGCTGCCAGACTGTCAGGTGCCAATTTCCAGGTCTGCCCTCCTGCCCCCCAGAGACAGAGAAAGCACAAGAATGCAACAGAAGGAAACACTGAACAGAACCCTCCACCAGCCCCTGCTCCCACACCCTCCCTGTGCCCCAAATATCACCTTCTGGGCCAGAGAGCAGGTTCCTCCTCACCCTCCCTCGGTCTGGCCTTGCCAAAAAAACACCCAGAGAGGAGATTTATGAACCGAGCAGTAAAATTCTCCTTGCCAAAAAGTGATGAAAACAAATGATGTTTTACAGCTTAAATTAAGTTCCTGCGACAAATGGATGAGAAAAATTTTGCAAGGCTGGTTAATTACAACATGTAAAGCATTTAAGTGACACCTAAATCACATTTTACAGCCTTGGATGAGAAAGGCAATCTCCCTCAGCGCTCTCCCAAAGAACATCCTACGTCATCAGGTTCTTGCAATGTGGTTTAGAACAAGCCAACCTGCACTGCTCCCCAGCCTCAGGCAAAGCTGCCTGGACCTGTTCTTCCCTCCCAATAAAAAAGAGGATTCCCACAGTTCTGGCAGGATACTTTCCATCCAGGAACCTTGAAACCCCTCACAACAGCTTGCATATCAGCACTTGGAAAATAACTGTCACACGAGACACATTCTGCTCATTTGATCAGCACCATGTACATGATCTGTTTAGGCCTCCCTGAGTGCAAAAATTATCAATGAATTCCGTTGGGTTTATGGGCTTCTTATATTAACTTTTATTTCTAGACCTCTGAAAAAGACAACATCTCTCTCTGGCTGGTTCCTAGACAAGCTGAAGAGTAGTTTGCAAATATAAGAGGTTCTATGTCCTCTTAAGCAGCAGGAACACACATCCCAGTAATTCCCAATGCAAGCCAACTTCCCAGTCACTATCTCAGCAGTGTTAAAAATGGAGAAGTAATCCCCTTTTGCTTTGCAGCAGGTGAACTGGATCTCTCACCTCCATGAGAGAGGTTCAAGCCCAGTGACCTGGGCTTGGTGGAAATCTCTTGCTAAAACACTGAGAGCAGAGGAAAACCAAACACACAGATCTCAGTGTCCACTTTGGATACTCTACTTTTGGATTCCAGGATTTTCTACCTTGCTTCTGAAAAAGAACAAAGTTCCCAGGATTTGCTACCTTGCTTCTGAACAGAACAAAGCTCCCTGGAAAGGCAGCACTCGAGACAAAATTGACTGTGAGGAAATCTCCATCTTCCTACCCCTCCTGCTGACTCCCCTGTGCTCTTTATTTTTATTATCCTTCATAAACCTCTCCCCCCATGGCTCAGGTGTCCTGCAGCAGCAGCAGCAATGAGAAGTTAAGCAATCTGTACAACTCCCCCACGACTCCCAAGGCTCTGAAGAGCAGCTGTCAATTGATCAGATGGGTGTTCAGGTCACTCTGCAGCAGCCAAGGACTTGTCTGTGCCACAGGATGTTTATCCCATCAGCTACACTGGCACATCCTCCTCCACAACCTGACAACAGCTATTTCAAGACACAAGCACTTAAACCAGCACTGCTCAGCCTGGCTGAAGATGTGGAATGAGCTACACCTGACAGAAACCACCTTTACATAATGCAGATGCACCTACATGAGTTATGTCAGTCTTGACCCTACAGGTAAAAATGCTCATTGATTTCACTGACAGAATCCCACCAGGATGGGTTTGCAAAGTCCCTGAGCCAGCAGAAGGCCCAGGACAGCACTCAGCCTGCCTGCAGACCACAGACACAGCACTCACTGTCACAGGGGTTCCTTCATGCCCTAAGCCAGCAGTGCTTTGTTAGACCAGGGACTCTGCAAATCACATTCTCTCCACTGCTGTTGGGAAGTGGATTTTTTCCATGCCTGGTTTCACTGCAAACAGTGCTCTGGAGGATGTTCTTCCCAGAGCAAAAGCCTCATCTTGTACTTGCCTAACAAGAGGAGCCCATTTGGGAGAGTCTGCTCAGGCCAACAGGGCATTTGTGCCCAATACAATAACCCAATCCACGTACAGCTGCTTCCTTCAGCTGGGACAGGGGGGAAAATCATCAAATAATCATTTAAAAAATAATAATCAAAGCTCCTTCCTATGGTTACCCCAATTTGACAAGAAGCAGTGACAGAAATAAGCTGTTGCTGGATTTTAAAGGCAGTAGAGATGGGTCAGTGCACACAGGGAGAAGGTTTGCCCGTGCAGTTTCCAGGGGATACCTGCTTGTTAAACATTGGGCTTCACCAGCAGCACTTCTGCCTCAGATGAAAGGTCTGCAGGACATTTGGGCAGTCAAAACAATGAACCTATAAAATGTCACACTGGACATCTGGGCCAGGCCTGGCTGAGGGTTTTAGACACCAGCTCTGAGTATTTTATTTGCATAACACAAAGATGCAGCTGGTGAGCGTTCAGGGCTGGGGAAAACCTTGTGCTCTTCTTCCACCAGAGGCCAACAGGCAGACCCTGGGGACACAGCAATCCATACAACAATCCATATATTGGTCTGCAGCTTTGGTCAACACAGAGATTCATTTCTCCCCAGGGTAACCACTTACCAGATCAGAAGGGCCAATCACTCTTAATGTTTTGCTCCAAAACCAAAAAGTCAATATCTTATTATCCTAAATTCTTGAAAAATGAAAAGATGCCATAATTAAGTGAGCAATGAGCACACAAGATAACTGAGCAGCAGAACAAAGATTAGCAACCATGAGCTCTGGTGTTTTCTTGCTCTTTCTGTAATGCCCCACTGCAGGACTGAAACACTGCTGGGAAATCCTGGTACCACAGGGCAAAGACCAGAGGAGACAAGAACAGCAGTGGATTCTGTGCTATGTACCCAAGACTCTCCTTTCCCATATTAAAAAGTAATAATCAGAAATATGCCCATTTTCCTCTCCTTTCCCAAATACACTTTTCTCCCAAGTTAAGAACACGGTCATGATTTAAAAAAAAATAACTAAGACAATTTGTTTTCTTCATATGACCTTACTTATTTTGCAGCATTTCTACTTTGCTTTTACAAGCTCCTCACCCTCAATATCAGAGCAAGAAATGTTCTTTTCTTATGAAATCAAAGCAAAGTCTCTCACAGAACATCCCAGGCTCAAAGAATCATGACCAAGTACAAGAAACCTCTGGGGAAATCAACCAGGACACTCCTGTCTCTCAACCCTGGCTTTCCACTCAGAAAAAAACCCCAAACCAACCTATGTCCAAGGCTTTCACTTTGTCAGTTTTTATTTTACACACTTATATTGTATTATCAAACACCAAGAGGCTTCACTGACACCTCAAGTTACTCACACACACTGGTAAGACCAAAACCAACACTGTCCCCTCCAGTTCCCTCACCAGCTGCTCCTCCCAACACTTTCCAAGCCAGATGTCTCCTCTGCACAACAAAGCCCATTTTCCTCAATTCAGGAGAGACTTGCAATAGGATTTTCTTGAGGCAATTCAGAAGGCAGCTACAGCATAATGCAGCCTATTTAAGGAGACTTTGCTGAAGTCAAATTTAATAATTTAGGAGATTTAAGAGCAGCACAGGCTCCAAAAGAGCCCATGTTGCCTAGACACTGTGTGCTTTTAGCTGCTGCCCCCGATTCACCAGACCAGGCTTGATGTTGCAAGGACAAAAGTTTTCATCTTTTGAGAACATTTATCAGCAGATAATGAGAAATTAGAATTCCAATTCAGTCCAATGCCAACCACTGAAGTTTAGCTTTCAAGCAGCATTAAAAAAAAGAGGGGCTCACACGTCAGTAATTTTGTTAGCTTGGAATATTGAAATAAAAATCATTGCTAAGCAAAAAAAAGGTTGGAAATTATATTGGGTTGAACTCTGAAGATTCATTTTTTGGATGCTCACCAGCAGACCTCTCTTCATTTTGCAGAATCCACTGAGAGAAGCACCATGACAGGAGTGCACAGTGTCCCTGGGGAGAGGGATGGGGCTGCAGACCCTGCTCTGCTTAGAGTTCACTGAGAAATCCTGCAGAGCAACCCAAACTCCTTTCTTGTGCTTTAACTCTTGCAAAGTGGCATTTTAATAATACATGCCAAGGGAAAGCAGGAAGAGAAGCAGCCCAAGCCCACTCCTCCCAAAGCACAACAAAAATGGCCCTTCTACATGAACCCTTGAGAACACCCTTGTCAGTGGCAGAGCCCAGGGTGGCACTTCATTTTACACTGCAAAAGCCCTAATCCTTCTTCACTTGCCAACAAAACACCCTTCCAACACACCTGCTTGTATTCCCACACCAAGATCCAACAGCCCACTGTAAACACAGCAGAAATCACTCCCCAGAACCTCAACAGGATTCTATCTTGATGTTTTTGTCATATTTTGTAACACAAACGTAATAACTCCAGTCCATATGACCGAGACAGTCACCAATATTGTCACACCACAGCCACTTCCTCCCCTCCTGTTTCTGCTATGCTGTTATTAAATACCTGGCAATGACCCCAACTCCAAGCAAACTTGGCTCTACACAAACATCTACTCCTCAGACTGTGGAAGGGGCTGTGTTTGGCAGGCTGAGCAAAACACACTTGGGTGGTTCACTCTCCTTTTTAAAAACTATCATCTCCCCATGTGTCAGATGGTAAGTTTAATTTAGTAGGCTAGGAAATACCTAAGACTTGGAAAATCACTGCAGTCTGGTGTAGATCTAACTCAGCAAGTCCACCCAACACACAGGGCTGTTCATGCTCCTGAGCAGCTCCCTCCTTGGACAGCTCTTGCCAGCTGTGGCCACAGTCAGAAATTGAGTGTATGTGACCTTTTAATTTTCTTATTTCTTCCCAGCAACAGACTAGAATATTCCCTCCACTACTGAGGATTTGCTACACAATCAGGACTGAGCAGAATAAACAGAGCCTGTATCTCCATAATCAGAACAGAGAGGCAAGCAGGAGGGTTTTCATGTTCTGTTTGTGCTGCACTGAGCATGGTGGAATACAAAGACTGGGGCTGATAACAGGGCAGTGTTTCTCTGCCAGTCAATTAATGCCTGGTATCACTATAGGTTTGTTTGTGGCCAATGCAGACATTTGTCTAGACACTTCTGGCAAAAGAAAGGAGCCACTAAAAGGCACCAAGAAATGCAACAAAAACTATATAAAGGAAAAAACAAACAAATATAAACACCTCCCAACATGCACAATGCTCCCAGGAGACCCTGCAGGCTCAGTGATGGGGTCCCACGTTCCACTGAAATACACCACGAGCACACAAAGCTCTCAGTGCAAATACAAGAGAAATCCTGTGCCATGGGATTTTCCATTAAATCAGTCAGGAGGACCTGAAAAATTTAAACAGACCTTTTTAAATTTTCAACAGTCTCACACAAGTGAGAGAAATGCAGGTTAGAAAGCAGTTCATCAGGGAGACGTGTTTTGCTGTGGCATCAGACACCTTTCCAAAGAACATCAGGGACTATTTATAGAGGCTGTCAATGTCCTCCAGTTCCCCAAAGCAAAATGGTTTCTTTGAGAAATCCTCATGCAAGAGACATTCTCAAAAATGAAAGGTTAGGATGCAATAATCCACAGCCACAACCATCCTAAAGGTCTGGGAATTAAAAATCTCTACACAAAAATGTAGAGCACCCTGGCCCTGACCCAGCAAAGCACTTAAGCATTCAACTGCTTCCCCTTCAACTTCAGAGGGACAGTTTACATACCTAGGGCTAATTCATGCCACAGGGCTTTGCTGGCTCAGGATGAAATAGCTCCAAAATGCTCAAGAGCCCACCCATAGTTCAGCTTCACCTTGCAAAACACAGGCTATCCTTGACCACCACCTTACACAAAACAAAAACAGGAACAGGACACTGACTGGAGCCAAAGCAGGTCAGTTTGACATGGATTTTCCAGCTGCAAATGATTCCTCTTCACCGAGGAGAGGGCACATTTTGAACTTAGGAAGACAAAAAGGATGAAGTCTGCAGGCAACAGCCACTCCAGCACTGCACTGTGTGAGAAGCTCTCCCTGCCTGCAGACAACTCACCCTCTGAAGGTCTGTTCACCACGAGCCCCTCCCGGTGACACTTCACAGAGGACACAGGCACAGGGTGCCCACCTGTGCCAAGGGATGGAGGATGCTCCAAAGGAACAGTGCCTTTCACTCATGGCCTGCTGCTCCCCGACCACCAGCAGCCTGTGCTCATTCCTGAGGCAAAGGAGGTAGAGCTGAACTGGTGCTGGTTCTTATCTGGGGAGGTTTATTTTGCTTCACAAGATGTTCCATGACAAGTTCTTCCTCTCTCACCTGCTGGGAGGCATCCATGAGCACACAGGCAGGGCATGGAGCAGCAACATAGGGATCCACTCATCTCTCCCAGCATGAGGTGAAATACTCCCAAACACACACACACAGGGGTGCTGCCTTCTGAGGCTCTGCAGTGCTGTTACTGCTCTTGCTGTATTAAAGTTTAATTACTTTTTAACTTAGCTATTTACACAGAACATAAACTGTTCAGAAGGGTAACTGTCAACCAGCCAAGAACTCTCTGGCAGGACTTTGGGATCGTATTTTACCCTTCTGGCCGTGGCAGCTCTGGCATAGACCTGCTTCAGTTCTTTGAAATTATGTCTATATATGTTTGATCCCTTTGGGGAGACTGCCAAAGCACCAAGATTAATTAGCAACTTACCTAAAATACACTCTCTATTAGATAGATCTTAAAGGGTTCCTTGTCACAGACAGCTTTATAAAAACACATTCTGAAATACTAATGACATAAGATGACATTTTGAACTCTGTCTCAGTGCCCATTCTCATCTCCACACTAAGTAAAATTACTTTTATTACTTTCATGACAGCTCTGCACTTACATCAGCTCTGCAGAGTTCCAGCCAAATCACAGAAAATAAACCCACTTGATGGACAGATAGAGCCTTATTATGCTCCCAGCTACTGCAACATCCTCAATCAATACAGCTTTGAATGTAAATAAGAAGACAGGAATGTATTCAAATTGATGTGTGACCACAGTGCAAAAGTAATTGCAGAGGCTCTTAGCAATTGTGTTGATGTGTACATTGCCAGTGCCCTTCCCAAAAGAAAAGAACAACGGGAGGAAATCAAAACATTTGAAAAATCCTTGGAAAAAGTTCCAGACTACAAGAGGTTTCAGTGTCTGCCACAAGCGAGATGGGGACACCACCTTACTCCTGGTAGCAGTGGGGTTCCATTTACTAGTCCTCCTTTCCAAACTGGTTCCAATACCACTGGTCAACAAAAGTTGGACTTCTCAGGGAAAAGCATGGATGTTCCAGGCCAGGCTTCCAGAGAGGCTGTGCTTCAGCCTCCTGTTTCCAGTTTGGAGCTGGCAGGGAAGGAGCTGCATCAGCAGCGAGGGTGGTACTGCAATGCAACCAGCCACACGTTTTCCCTCTTTGCCTGATCCTCAGGCTCACAGAGGGAGTTTTCAGGGTAGGAGCATTAGTTCATGGACTCATCCAGTCCTCAGGTATGACAAAGGGGGGCACTGCAGTGAGAACCTCACCACAATTACCAATGCAGGGATTTGTGCTGCAACAGCAGCAGAGGGACAGCCCAGGACTGCACAATGACAGAATCAGAAGTTACTGTAGCTCTGCTCATCACACCGATACAGCTAAAAATAAAGCAGGAAGACATTCCTCACCTAAGGCCCAGGAGGGTTCTGGTATGTAGCTGAGTCACGCAATAATCATTAAACTAAACACATCTTGATCCCTGGTTTATGCTCCATCAGCACAAACCAAAACACCAAGCTTTTGTACATATTGCAAAAGCAACCCTGCACCCACTGAAAAAAGGCACAAGGAAGCAATTTGAAGGTCAAGGACTCCTGGAAAACAATCACAGTAGTAAGAATGAGTTAAATTAAGAAAGGAGGAAGTGAGGACAAGCTCACACATGTTATTTTTTTCCAAACAGACTTTGAGAGAACGTGTTTAGTGCTTGTGGAAGACACGAATGACAGCAACATCCTTTGTCAACCAAAGAGCACGAGCCTCCCCCACCTGTTAGCACCACGTTCTGCTGGCTAATGGCAAGGCTTTGCACTGCCAGTGGCATCACCTGTGCCAGACACAGCACAATTCATTAGCACCAGGACAACTCAAAGGGATAACACAACCATTTGTGATGACTTGTCATTTTCCCAGTCTTACCTCTGAGGACTTTTATCCCCTGCTGTCATTTGTACCTGAGCCACTCAGAGCTCCCCTGTGTGCGCAGGAATGTGTGGGTACTGCATTCTAGGAATGTCAGCTACACTCAGGTGCAAGCACCTTGTTGGTAAGAGAAAGTCTCAGATGTGCCTGTGTGTACCAAAAGGTTGTGATGGGTGCACTGGCCCCGTTCTCCTGCCTCTGCAGACATTCCTGCTGGCCATTACAGCAAGGACAGGGTCAGATTCTCAGGACCTCGGCCCACAAAACTGCATCCAACAAGTTGGATTAGACTGCACAAAAAAAAATGACATTTTTACCACCTTCTTTTTTTTTCACTTTAACAGCACTTCTCCTACACTAAAGGTCCTCTTGAAAAGCTTCACAGCAGTTCTTACAATCAAGGGATTTCAAACAGCTTTAGTCACTTCTCTCTAGAGTAGACACTGCAAGGACACAAGGCAGGCACGAGGCAGGCCAGACTCTGAGAAGACAGTGAGTGCAGCTTTAAGTCTGAGTTTGTATAAGTGTGGTTTAACTTACACATATGGGAAGGCAAGGATCAAAAACAGTTTGGGAAAGAGATCCCTACTGCTACTGTAAAAAAAAAAAAAGGAAACCACAAACAAAACCCACCAGGTTTCTCAGTTCAATAAATGAATGACATCCAAACATCAGTATGTTCATTTTTTTAAACCCTGAAGCATTCTAACTTGCACACAGGCATGTTTGGGACTTGAGCTCCACACTTGAAGAAATGCAGAGTTTGAAACCAGGCCAGCCAAGAGGTAACACTGAGCATTCACAGCTGCCATGGTCACAGTGCATTTGAAGTGGCAGAATGAGACTCACAGGGTCCTGCAATCAGTGGGGTCTCACAACAGGCAAGAAGCCCAGCTCAGATGCATGAATTGCCTGAAACAAGGTGGTCTTGCAGGTCCACTGGCACACAGATCCTCATTCTGATGTATAGGTTTAAACAGGTACTAAATGAATTCAGAGTGGGGAACGTCCCCCCTTCCCTGGTCAAGCACCCCTTGCCTTTGTTCCCCCACTCATGAATGACACCAATCTCTCCATCTCTTTCCCTTTCCAGGGAAACTGCTGTGTTACTGACTCCTGCAGGCAGCTGAGCTCCAGGAGTAACATCAGAGGAGCAGAACTTGGCCACATGTATAAGCTTCAGTCTCAGTAAGACCATTGCAAATTCACCTTTCCAGTTTAAAACTTGTTATACAGGTTGAGCTTAGTGCTAAGGAAACTACCAACCCAACCACTGTGAGCCACGCTTAAAACTGCCTTAAGAGCTCTCACCCCCACCAAGTACTGTTTGTTTTATCTCACAAATTACTTCAACATGGAGCTGAACAAACTCCCTGCTGCTTTAGGCATGGAGGAACAGTGTCAGAGGAAAAGGGCTGATAATTTCAGTCACACTACCTGAAGTTTCTGTGCTAAAGCTTCCTAGTTTTCTGCTACGCTCTGCATCAAGATGCACCCTTTGGATACCTCCAAAACACCCTTCTCTACAGCAATCACCCAGGCCAAAGAAATGCACCTCCCAGAAAAACATGTGACATCCATCCAAGAGCTACAAACACCTGTCTTTAAAGACACAAGACTGCTGCTGAGGGTTTGATGTTCTCCAGGTTGTAGAGGTGAGCGACTGAGGGAGACAGGATGCACAGCAAGGCTGCAGCAGTGCAAGACCCAGTTGCCAAAGTCAACAGCTGCAGCCAAGAGTCCACAGACAATCTCTGCTTTCTAATATTCTTGTACTGACTTCACAGAAGCCATAATTTCATGTTAACAAGCACTGCCTCTGATGAAATAAATCACAGCTTTTACCCTGCCACTCCCGCCCTGAACAGACCAACCCTGTGCTCTGAACCAGACCAGTGAATTGATAAAAGTCAACTTTAACACAGCAAAAGGGGGGAATAAAACTATGTGTGAAAGAGGAAGGTTTTCAGCCAAATCATCCCCGTGACCATTTTGTGACATGAATGCATGAACACCTGGGCAGCAGGCAGGGAGGTCCCCTGGGGCAGGACAAATGGCTGGGGCTGGAGAGGCCAGACCGCTCCTCTCCCAGCCAGCACCAGCTGAGCAGCACCTGAACAGCTCCTGCATTTCCTAGAGGAGCCTTTCTTGGTTACAACTGCCCAGAAATTGGGTTTGACAGACCTGCAGCAGCCAACAACAGAAGGCAGAGGAAAGACATTGCAAACACAGTCCAGGTTTGCTGCTTCTTGACAAGAGTCCAGGCAGGTCCAGGCCTTACTGTACTCTGTTATTCTGCAAATCACCTCAGCCAGGCTGGTCCAGAGTGATCCCTCAGTGATCAAGTTTGACTTTATATTAGAGGCCCCAGCAAGAGCACAGGCCCCTGAAGTAAGATCTGGGCACATATGGCAGCAGCCACAAGACCTTCTCTTAAAGGTTCTAAAACCTTAGGGAACAGTCTGGTTGAGAGGAGATGTGAATAGATCCCCTGCCTCTCTGCTGGTCTCACAAACTCCCAGCTATAGAGGGTGAGAAGAACCATCCCCCTTAAACCTCTTCATGAACCACTTTTTGTTTGGTTCACAACCTGAAGGTGCATCTCCTTCTCCCCCAGGCTGGCTGGGCCAGTGGCCAGCAGCCCTGCTGGGGCAGAGCCCCAGGGTTCATCACCAGGCCAAGAGGAGACACCTGTCCAGGGCTGAGCCTGCCCCTCCCCGTGCACAGCACGGCTCTCCCCACCTGGCACGGCCCTGAGGCTGCCCTGCCAAAGGGATCCGCAGAGCCAAGGCAGAATCCCACTGGGATTAGCTGTCCACACAGATGCAGCAGCATAGCCAGAACGACCAGCACTAATAACAGCACTGTTAGAAGGCCATTTAAACCTCCTGTCCCTGGGACTAAGCTAGTTTAATGACTAGAAGCCAGTATTCAGGGCTGAAAAGGGAGACTGACCCACCTGTCCCTCAGCCATCAGGGCTGGCTACATTCAGGGTATCCTGAGACCTTTGATGTCTTCAGGACTCTGAGTTAGGACAGCCCATTTGGTAGGTGAGTCTCTCCACCTCCACTCTCCCAGAGGCTGCCAGGGAGAAGTTATCCCCCTGCTTTATCCACAGCACTTTGCCACATCCACCCACCCAGCTTGACTCCTACCCTACCCTTTAGGATACCACCAAAGCACATTTGCTTTGAGAATCATTTAACTGAAGAACTGTCAAACTGGACATCTGATGATGGGAAGCCAGAATTCCTGAAAAGGAAGCAGTGTGTAAAAAATGTAAAGCTGCAACTCCAGGCTCCACAGGCTGTGCAGAGCTCACCTTCCACACTGCCTTTGTTTGAACAGCAGTATATCCATGTTCTGTACCCAGCTCCCACACACACACACGTCCTCCCCTACTCCTCCCACCCACAGATAAACAGGCTCTGCAAACAAAGCTGGAGCAGATAACTGTGGGAGCCCTGGCAGAAGGACAATGCTGTTCCCTGTGGGGAAGCAAAGATACCCACATAATGAAGCTGTCTGCTTGGGATGCTGTCCTGGTCTCTTGAGGGTGGGATCAAGTATGTGCCTTACAATTAATTTGTTTGTTATTTGTGTAACACATCCTTATTTCTATCCACTGAAATCATTAATAGCTTAATTCACTCTTTTTTTCCCCTCCAAATCAAAGCCATCCTTGTTGGGTAAAACAGCCTGAAATGCAGTTTACACTGGCAATGTAAAGCAGCCTTACTGTAAACATGTACCTATCCCTTCACAGTCTCTCCAATGATCAGAAACAATAAAACAGCTATTTATGAAACAGAGAGATCAATCCAGGATGCACTTCTGCAGGGGACAGACACAGGGTACAGCTGGGGGGTGGGAAAGTTTGAGACAGTGCTACTGGCCTAAAGGGGTTTTGGTTATTGGAAGGCCCCCCCACTGCAGTGAAAATGCAGACAGGCCTCATTCCCTGCTCCAGCAACACTGAGCTGTGCACTCACCCTGCAATGTTTTATTGATAAGGCTCCACTAATTTTGTGTTAGTCAGGCACATGCAATCAACCAGCAAAAATCAGGTCTGTGGTACAGGTGGTTTTAGACTAAACACAGCAGCACATGGCCCAGAAAATGCAGGACAGCTGCAAGGCACAGCACAGGCTCTAACCCTGACCTGGGGTGCCATGGGGAGGCAGGGATTACAACATGCTCCATTAAGACAGAGGAACACCTTCCCAAGAAGGAAGCAATCAAGGAATAAGTGACTGGAGTCAACCTCTCCCACAATCAGGCCTCGACCCTGAAAGCTGCAGGCAGTTTTTAAAGGAGATGCTACCAAAGGACCTCCATGACTGAATATATAAGGCACTTCCACACCTTCAGTCACACACCTGAAGCAGAAAGGCAGTATTGGCAAAAAGTTCAGCCCCTCAGAAGCCACTTCCAAAATTGGGCAGCCCTAAGGACATACAACAAGCACATTAAGAATCATCTGAGCTGCCATAAAGAAGTGACTTCTCTGACTGACTGACACAGCTTTGTTTGTTTACTTCCATTCTTACCTGCTGATGTTGCCTGGCTGCCGCTGTGATAAACTCGACAAGAGGATCTACCAGTGGCTTACACATGATCTGTAACAAAGACACAGTCTCTTATTAATGGTTTGCTGACAGACAGGTTTGTTTTTCAAGGAAAGCAGTCTATATTTTACACAGCTTCTTGAGTAAGATGAAAATGCCACAACAAAGAGAAATGCCCAGAAATCAGCAACAGCTTATTTGAAAATTAACAGCTTTGCTCACACCAGCCCTGAGTGAAATCTTGATCACAACAAAAATCAGCAGCAAAACTGTTCATTTGGAAAAATCAGGTGAGTATTTCACCTCCTATGTTCTGCCTGGTGATGACTAAAGTCTGCATCTCCCTGACACTTTATGCAGTGTCAGTTCACTTTGTGCACAGTCCCAGGCAAAGCAGAACATGCCAAGTTAGACTGGAGAACATTAGTACACAGTAAGACCTAAATCAGTTGCTGAAGTGGCCAGAAACAACTATATCAGGAGGAAAGCCTCCCTGAAGGCCGGTTATCCATCCTAAAGTTGTTCCTTCTGGCTCCCTGCAACTCCCTGACAGGGAGCCAGGGCAGGTCAGGCTCTGCTCCCAGGGAAAAAGGGACAGGACCAGAGGAAACGGCCTCAAGCTCTGCCAGGGAGGTGTAGGTTATATATTGGGGAAAATTCCTTCACTGGAAGGGTTGTCAGGCATTGGAACACACTCCCCAGGGAAGTGGTTGAGTCACCATCCCTGGAGGTATTTAAAAGATGTGTGATTGTGGTGACTTTAAAAGACATTTCTGCAAGGAACAGTCACATGGAATCCACAGGCTCTAGACCTGCACATGGCACCTTCAGTTTGCTGTCCATGTGGGCAGCACCCAACCCTGCTCTTCCCCCATTTCACAAACTTACATGGGTGGCACTGTGGGCTGGTGTCCTAAGAAACATCCATCTGTCCTGGATGCATTCCCTGGGTCTGAAAGCATCTTCCCCCAGTTACACAAGCCTACATCTCCTCCCACCCTCATGTCAGACATCAATTCTAAAAGGTTTTGAGAAAGGGCTTCTGGCAACTGCCTCTAGCTTGCTCTGACCTAAAAATCCCTGAAGAACTGTATGACTTTCAGGCCCAAGGCCTGTTTCTTAAAAACTGCTGTCCTCATATTGGAGACCAGCCCCAGGCACAGGTCAAGTTTGCAGGAAATACCTCAAACGTTTCAGACACCAACACTGTTTGAACATCAGGCTTGCAGATTAGATTCCAATTAGTCTCTACACTCCTCAGCCTTCTTGGAAGAAAACTGAGAAACTGAGCATGCAATCAGATAGAGCTGGACAGGAGCTACACTGGCTGCTTGAACAAGCTGGCCCGTTTTGCCTTTCTGCAAACCTTATTCATCCATGCTGTCTTGAATACTGGTAAAAAATTAGAGCTTCTTATGCTATGCTTTAAAGAGCAGCTTTCTGCCCACCTGCATTCTCCATGCAGAATCCCAGTCCAAACCATAAATGAGATCCTGGCCTTCCGCAGTGTTGCTATTAAAACACACACTACTAAGAGTCTGAGGAGATGAAGATCCGAGGAAGCCTCACAGCAGTTTAAAAGCCCACAATAAAACAGAAACATTTCTCTCCCTGCTTCCCCCAGAATTACAGTCACAGCCAGAAGAAGACAGTCAGCACACAGGCAGCAAGACTTACTGGGAAGCGTTTGAAGAGGTCATGGAACATGGAGCACGTGAGGGGACTGTTCCTCTTGCTGAAGAACTGGGTCAGTGCCTGTCGGTAGGTGACAGCCACCCTCTCCACATCCAAACAGCCTGGGTTCAACAGCTGTGGGGCAAAATCAGAACAAAAACACTGCCAGTGACACACAAGGATGAATCATTAGCAATGAAGAAACTAACTTTTATCAGTGCACAGAGATTTCTTTTCCAACAACTAAATATTCTTGGGTAGTTTGTATGATAGAGGCCTATGAGACATGACACAGAACGATAAAGAAACAACCAAGTGGGCCCCAAACATGCTCTGTGTTTGTGTTGGGCATGTTTAACACACGAGGCTCACAGAGCACTCCAAGACCATCCTGCAGCAGCTGGGCTGGGCTGGGCTGTGCACATGGTGTTCTCAGCTGTAGTTGTTAGTGTGTGGATATCTAGATCTACACTCAGCAGCTATGTCCAGGACTCCTAGATACTCAGCAAACTAGTCCTAGCTGTGATCCAGCAATCCCAGACCTTTGTCCATGCTCCAATATCCCCCTCTGGTGGAGACCAAGGATACTCCAGACACAGCAAACAGCGAAGACCTGTACAGGCTACATGGATCTGAACAAACACAGGAGTGAATAAAGAGCCCAATGTGGCATCACATTCCAGTATTCTTGACTGTTTTTATATTGCCAGGGAAGTACAGCTCTTTGGGAAGCAAGATCTTCCCAAAGCTGTGATCTTCACAATAGTGGATGGGCCTTATGTGAATGTCTTCCCAAGGAATTGTCAATATGGTGTCCCATTCTCAGGTCAAAGTCCCAGTGCTATTGCAGCTGAACACAGGCTAAAGTGGAACAGGGCAGACAGATCTTGAAACATGTGACCTCAGTTTCCTAGCTGAGTGTCTCTTTTTATCACTTGTTTGACATCTGCAGGGGGAAAATTTGATTTATCCTCCCATGCATATGTTTACAGTAAAAAAATTTCTTCTCTAGTTTTTCCATGAATTTGGCCACTGCACCCTGGGATCTTCCCTGATTATTGAAGAGCTCCAGAGGATGCTCACCAAGCAGAACTCACTGGAAACACACCACACCTTTGTCCCTGGCTCCTCACTGCATAACCTTCCTGGCCTCTACACAATGTCAGCACCAGCAGCATCACATGAACTGAACTGTCACTTCCCTCAGACCAGCAGCTCAAGTCAGCTGCTGGCTCTGACCCTGTCTGGGCAGGACTACAGCTCTGCTCCCACAGCAGTAAGAGCCTTCCCTGTGAAGCTGCACAAGGATGCTCTGAAGCATGTCCCACTCCAGCCTCAACATCAAGTATGTTGTTTACATTCCCCACTTTGTTTCCATGAAGGCCCAGCAGAGCACAAGAGCTGCTTGGATTAACACTCTCAGCCTCTCACTAAGCCCTAGAAACACTGGCTGCCTTTTCAGCCTCCAATAACAGCTCCCTGTGTGTAATTTCCAGGCCCTCCCTTGGCATGAGGTAGCCCTGTTTATTTTTCTCCCCCACAAGATGTCAACAGGATTAAGGCACTAATTCCTGCACTCAATTGGAGAGGTTCAAAGTCAAGTATCGGGTCAGCTGGTGAAACACTTGCTGGGTTTCTAGTGGAGGTGACTGCAGTGGGCTGCCCAATATAAAGGGTCACCATGCTCTGAGACCTGTGAAATGCAGCACAGGCAGTAGGTAAAAGGAGACCAAACATTAAGGCTCCCTGAGTAATGGACACTCAGAGCACAACCAGATGAAGTCTCCCTGCAAACAACTACCACTGAAATCAGGGCTGTTCCACATGCTCTTCACCGTGAGATAACTCAGCCCAACACCCAGGGAGACAGGAGTTCACAACCACCCACTACTGTCCTGTATCTCTGTGCTCCTCAGCAGCCTCCAGAAAAGAACTAGGAGGGACTGCCAAGAGGTTAATGGAAAAAACAGCAAATCAGGGAGGAGAGCAGCACAAATACACATGAGGCTTCTTCAGCCATTAACCTGGATCCACTGTGCATCAGCAGCCCTGTGGCTATGGGCAAGCAGGCACTGAAAGGCAGAAGGGTGAGGGCCAGAAGGGGACAGGAAACTCTTCAGCTTTATGGAAATTAAGTAGACAGGTCACTGCTGGCAGCAGGTCCAGTGACAGTGAACAAGCAAGGCCCACTCAGTAAAATCAGGTAATGCAACTTCACCAGCAAAAAACACATCCTCAGGAGCAGCCTTGTGTCCTACCTGACACACCTGTTTTGCTCTGCTGTCACTCTGTTTCTCTGGCTGAGGGGGAGGAGCAGTTGATGATGCGTTTCCTTTCAACACTTTGAGCAGATATAATGAGGCACTAAAAAAGAAAAGGGGAGAATGTATCAGTTACCACAGTGTCACTGCAAAGCCACCTGAGGGCAGAGGCCAAGTGGTGCAGGCAGCTTATTCTGTTGCAAAGAGGGTTATAGAGTCTGAGAGGGCCCCTTCTCTCAGTCTAACCCACTTTTGCCAGTCTACAGCCAATTGAATCTTAGGAGCAATCTGCATGTTTCATTAACCATCACTGCAGTCAGACATCCTCACTATCAGCCTGGTTTCCTCAAGCTAGTGCTTTTGACTGGCACTTGAGGACTTCTGCATTCACCCAGGATTTTGGAGCCTGCAGATCTCAGCCAGTGCTGCAGTGCAGCCTCTCAGCCCAGGCAGCTCTGTGCTGGAGAGAAGTGGGACACATCAACTGGGAGAGCAGGCAGACACTCTGCTGCTTTTGGAAAATGTATTAACTGGGCACAGCTCAGGACTGC
>JAOXXN010000246.1:3087061-3100373 GCA_026770055.1 Myrmophylax atrothorax | reverse complement strand
GGGGAATTTCAGTCTAAAGCACAGTTGATCTGTGCACTTTGTGTTGAATTATGCAGGTTTCTCATTTGTCTCATTTGAATGAGATTCACTTTCATCATCTAAGATACACCTGAGTGACAGGAGTCAATATTTGCCCTGCCAAGAAAGGACTTTCTCAAACCTTGCTTGTCTTGTATGAATTCTACCAGAGCTGAACTGTCTGACCCACTTACAACCCGTGACCTTAAGCACTGAGTACTTACACAACCTTTCTGTACTTCACAAGACTACCATTGCTTCAGCTCTGTCCTTTTTGGTTGAATAGGGAGAAAAAGCAAGTAGATAAGCCATTCAGGCAACTGTTTTAGAGGGTACATATCTCATTTCCCTTGGAATTGGCCAGTGGAAAGGAACTATATTTCTCAGTTACTTTTAGTGGTGGACAAGGTTTAACTTGGACAGGGTCTTTTTGAGAAGTAATAAATCCACTAATTAATGGGATGACACAATCAGCCTGCTGGCCAAGCAGGTATCTCAACTTCCTGTTTAAAAATATTAAGAAAGAAGTGTCAATATTCAGCTAAACAATTATCTGAAGGTGTAGATCAGACCTGATCTGTAATGAGACCTCTGTGGAAAAATGATTTGAGGTCTTGGCATTCCCGTGGTGCCCAGAGTTCTGTGTCAGGATTTGCCCCACCATTAACAGGCACGGATAAATTCATTCAGTGTTAATGCATCTTGCTCTTAGCACAACTCAGGTTTGAGAGAAGAGAGGCTATTAGCAGACATGCAGGAAGAGTAGCAGCTTCTCACAAAGGCCTTTTAAAATGCTGTTAACTTGAGATTTGTTGTTTGCAGGATTTTGTTACGTAGAGTTCGATGAGGTGGAGTCGCTCAAGGAAGCTCTCACATACGATGGTGCAGTAAGTACCCTTGGCAATTAATTTGTGAAATCAGAGATCAGCAGGAGTCTCAAACTCCTTGGCAGCCCTTGTGATACATCCTGAACAGATTCTCCCCTTGATTTAACAGCTTTTGGGTGACCGATCACTCCGAGTGGACATAGCGGAAGGCAGGAAACAGGACAAAGGTGGCTTTGGCTTCAGAAAAGGTGGCGGGCCTGATGACAGAGGTGACTTCCCTTTTTCTAAGTAGCTTCTTAAATATAGTGCTTGTAGTTGTGTCTGGTGCTGGCTAATGCTAAGACTAGGCATGCAAGTGAACATGAAGTTATATTGCAAAGAGAAATTTTGCATATACACATTTCTAACCAGCTGCTCCTGCCGCTCCTGAGGTGTCTGGAATTTAGCTGTGCTTTGTGTCCAAAGGCTGGATGTGTTGTCACTCCTAGCCCAGGAAGTGAGACCAATACCCCTTACAGTGTGCTGTGTCTTGCAGAGGACAATCATAAGCCCAACAGTCTGATCTGCTACTATTTCATAATAATGTAAGAAAAGTGAGTAAGCACAAGTAGACAAATACTTACTTTGGACCATGTCTCCAGTTCCAGTGTGAAAAGAGGCTTGGCTGCAGTTAAAGCTTGGTTGAACCAGACTCACTAAAGGTTTCCATTGGAGAAACTTTTCTGACCATTTATTCTTGGTTAATTCAAACTGACTGTTCCTGTGCAATGGAACTTGGTAATACCGAAAGGAAAGGATTTTCCAGCAGCAGGACTTTGGACATTGAAGGACTGAAACATTGGTTTGGTATCCCCTTGCTCAGTCTTTCAAACAGCTTCAGATCTGAACACAATTGTGGCTTTTTTCCTAGGAATGGGAGGAGGTTCCCGAGAATCCAGAGGAGGTGGATGGGATTCCAGAGATGACTTCAATTCTGGTATCAGTATTCACACTTATACAGAGAGGAAGCCTAAAAGGCACCGAAATGTTCTCATTTTCATTTGTTCCCATTACTGCTTTGAATCTACTGTGTGTGCCAACTTTGGACATCCTGCAGCTGTGGTGGGATTCCTCAGGGGGAATCTTCCATTGCCTTGTAATAGAGGAGAGAGCCTTGAGTGGAAATTCTATGAAACCCAAAGTGACAGAATACTTGTCCAGATGTAGCCTGTGCTGTCTGTTCTAAGCATTTCTCCAACACATGGCTAAGTAAATTTCTCAATAGTAGCAGAAACAGACAGATCATGTGGAAAAGCTCGTACTCTTTCAGAGCAGAGGCTTTCACCTTCTTAAGGAGATGTGGCATTTTATGTGTATTCCTGGACTTATCCAAAGATGTTCCAAAGTACTTTTAAATACAAAATATTCCTGAACTTTTAGACCTGTTACAGAAATGCAGCAAGTGACTGAGCTTACTGAGTGCAAGGCAGTAACAGAGCCACTGGGTTTGCTCTTGCCTTACAGTCAGTTCCTACCTATTAGAATCCAGGGTGGCATTAACAGAATTGCTTTTGTCCTCTAAACTTGTGGGTTTGGTCCATTTTCTGATGGGGAGATGTTGGCAAGTGCAACTTTGCAGTGTCTGCTCTGTCTGCGTGAGTGGAATGGACGCTGTAGGAGCGGTGCCAAAGTGTGCCCTTGCCACCAGCATGGACTGGAAGTGCGATGCTGGAGAGAGGAGCTTGCTTACAGCACTGTGCTTCACCTGCCTTTGGAGCTAAGCATTCTGGTGCCACAGCTTCATACCTTCCTTGGCAGCTTCTCCAAATGTGGATGCATCTCAGCCTGTTAAATGCTGGACGAGTGATTTGTGAGCCAAAAGTTTAGCATTTAAGTCTTAGTTGCTGCAGAAGCTTTTCTTCTCAGGTTGTACAGCCTTGCTCTGGATCAAGTCTTTAAGGATGGTTTGTTTGGCACTGAAGTAAGTAAGAGACAGCTCTACAACTCTGCCAAATACTGAAGTGGGAAGGAAAATCTCAGCTGGAAACCAAAAAACTTTCTCTTCCAGGCAGCTTTTGAAAATCTGAGTATATTCCCTTTTGTGTGCTGTTAACCTGAAGTATCCTCCTCCAGTTCAATGCAGGCAGTGGAGGCTTGGAGAGATACTCCAGCATAGTCCCTGGTACAAACTGGGACTCTGCTCAGTGACAGACAGTTCTTGATTTTTTTGATACATAAACTGAAGAAATACAGTTAATTTAAAGTCTGAATTTCTTTTTTTTTTCTCAGCCCTTTAATTGGTCTGGTAAATGCCTTGTCAGTTTATAGTAAACTAAAAAGCCTTGGGGTTTTGCTCTGTTCTGTAAGGATGGTGTATTTCAGTACTCCTTTGCTATGTTCCCATTTGCTCTGCTCCCACAGATTTCATGCTAAGGCTGCAGCCAGTGTGATCCTCTGGCTATGGAAGTACTCTGAGTACTTGTAGTGTTGTCTCTGAAGTCAGCTAATGGTGTTAACAATCTGAAGTTGCAGCTGAAGTTCATATTTTAAGCTCACTTGACCCACTCTGACACTCCAATAAGCCTCTAAGTGGATAAAGCCCTTTCTGAACTTGGCATAGTATACTTGGTTTCGAATGGAATCTGAATGACTCTTCCAGAACGTGTTAGACCTCTGTGAAGGAAATCTGTCTGCAGACAAATGCGCAGTGCACCACTTTGGACTGACAGCAGTGACTTGGAGAGGTTTTCCAATCATCCAGATAAAAATCTAGATTAAAAACGCTTTGCAAAATACCCTCTTTAAATTGACTGTCTTCCATCTTCAGGATTCAAGGACGATGACTTCTTGGGAGGTCGGGGTAGAGGAACCCGCCCTGGAGACCGACGACCACCGGGTGCCTCCATGGGAAGCGGCGGCACCGGCCGCTTCAGAGATGGGCCTCCCCTTCGTGGGTCTTCCATGGACTTCAGAGAGCCAACAGAAGGTAAACTCCTTTCGTCTCCTGCAATTCAGCCTTCCCTGGTGAAGGAGACCCCTGGTTCCTTGGTCAGGGTGGAGCTCCTGCCCTTGCCTGCCAGCCTGACAGGGATGTTTTGTCTTCCAGAGGAAAGAGCACAGCGACCCCGACTTCAGCTCAAACCTCGAACAGTTGCTACTCCCCTCAATCAAGTAGCCAACCCAAACTCTGCTATCTTCGGTGGAGCCAAGCCCCGAGAGGAAGTAGTAAAAGAGCACGACTGAGCCTGGGGTTGAGGGGGAATGGGGAGGCGGGAGGAAAAGCAAGACAGTACAGAGTGACTATCTCTGCTGGAATGTCAACCCTGCAGTTTACCATTCCTGCCATCTGGTATTTGTCCTCTTTGAAACCGAAAACACAGAGCTTGTGAATGCATGTCAGCTGTTAACAAGTGGTTTTTAGTACGTTCTTGGCTTTGCTGTATCTAGTGCCTGCTTTGTGCTGAGTTTCCCTCTTCTGTTTCCTTCCAAGCAGCACAGTTGCCAGTAGAGAAGGCAGTGTGGCTGCTTCCACAAGCGTGGAGGTCTCTGGACAAAGGTGCTGCTTCACTTCTTCCTTTCTGGGTTTGTTTTACTTTAGAAGCACAGATTAGACTTAGTTATTTCCCTGTATCATTTCCTTTTACTTCTCAGTGCTCCTCTTCTGACCTGCATGTCTCGTTCTGTATTGCTGTGGCTCTGAAGAGGAAAACTGAAGAGTCCAGATGAGTTGAACAGAAATTTACAGTTCTAACCGAGCAATGAAATACCATTTCTGACAATTGGTGATAGTTCCTGTTCACAGCAGAGCCCCTAAGAGGGGCAGCTGCCCTGTCACAGGGGTTGCCAGGAAGGATCATTTCAGTGGATGCCTTGCCTGACAGGCCTTGGGAATAGCTGATGGAATCAGTATAGATAAAGCCTCTGCCAGCAGCCTCTTCCTGCTGGCTGTTGACTTCCAAATGGTACGATACTACTACACCTCTGAGCTCAAGGTTAGTGCTGCAAAAATGTGCCTGTTTGAGCACCACTGCTCACTGGCTCTTTCTGCTTACTTTTTTGGGTTTTACATGTTTAGTAAATTTTTAAATGAAATTTCT
This sequence comes from Myrmophylax atrothorax, assembly GCA_026770055.1. Taxonomy (NCBI): domain Eukaryota; kingdom Metazoa; phylum Chordata; class Aves; order Passeriformes; family Thamnophilidae; genus Myrmophylax; species Myrmophylax atrothorax. The sequence continues at coordinate 3,095,452 of JAOXXN010000246.1, read as the reverse complement.
ACAAATAAAATTGACTTTTTAATTTTTGTTGAAGGAGTGTATACTTTGCCATACAGTATTTGATCGCCACTATCCCCTGTATTTCTTTGCCCAGTGGGGTAAAGTTTTAGGACCTCAGCTTTTTGAATACCTTGAAAATGGGCAGATTAGAAATCCTTCTGCTTTAGAGTCTGATTTGGAAGATTGGGTAAAAAGCATCTTGTGTCGCTGCTCCTCTCTTCACTTGGAAATGTCTCTTGTTGTGTGGGAGGAGGGAGGGGAGGCTGGAGCAAAAGGAGAGATCATTGATGTTGAAAGCCAAAACCTGGCTCTGCCACACTGAGGTGTGAACGTGTCCAGTGCATGGGGAAAAGCTTGGGCCCCAGTGCCCGTGCTGAGAGCCCTCAGCTAGAACAGCCAGCACCCCAGAGTACTTGCAGGAGGAGTTTGGAAGCATTGCTGCCCCACTACCAGCACCACTGCTAGTGATGAATTTACTCCCTTAAGTTCCTATTGTAAGTCAGAGTCCCAGCAATTTACAGAACTACTCTTTCCTTCCTTCTGCCTTTCACTTACTCTGCTTCTGAGATAAGAACCATTTGTCTAACACTAATACTTAATTTAAGACAGACATGCATTTGTGTGGTTGTATTCCAAACCAATAATTGATCTATTTACATCTTAAATGTGGAAAAGATTTTAAGAACAAATTCCCATATAAAAAACTAGTCAAGACAGTTTGACTTCTAAATGTAAAAACAAAGACAAAAAAAAAAAGAAAAAAATTCCAAACACTTAACACATTCTGCTTCATAACAAAATAAATTTATGGATATGGTATTTTGTGAATGATCTTTTAAATAAAAGAAAACATTAAGTAATATTTAACATTGGTCTTTATTTGAGTCTGCTCTAGCATGTTTTCCCCCTTCAGTTTTCAGATATTGTGTTAATTTGTACCAGAGCCATTCTGATACAAAATAAGGGGGGAAGAGGAAAAGATAAAGGGGAAGATTCTAATCTAAACAGTGCTGGAACAGTGAAGTAAAAATTGTTTATGGGTGGAAATGAGCCCAAGTTCTTCACCCTGTGGTTTCAGGGTCACTTCAGTGCCACTGCTGAGGCTGCCAGGTGGGATTTGGGAGTGGGGCAGCTCCTCGTGCTGTCCCACAGACTGGGTTTCTCCCAGCTCTTCCAACCGACCTGTTTCCCACTAGACCTGACAGTTGCCTTGTGGCTTTGAAATCCGTGCTTGTTGCAGAGTAATTTAAAAGAGACAAAGCATTGTTTTTATTGCGGAAATGAGCTCTGACCTCCCTGCTGGTTTTACTGCTTTCCACGGCCTGAAAGGATGGGAAGTTCCTTCCTCTGGCTACTCAGTCCACCTTCTCTTAAAACCTGCTCTTAGCACAGCTCGAGCAGAATCCCAGCCCTGCTCTGGAGCCCCTGCTGGAGCACCTGGGTGTCCTCCCTGCCCCTGAGGTGTGTGTGGAAGGGCAGGGCTGGCTGGGGGAGCTGCTGTCCTGCAGCTGCTGCCACAGCTGCTCTGTCAGACCCCCTGGTGGCAGCAATGGTTGCACCACTGCATGGAGGGAAGGAACCCTGATTTGTGAGAGAGGTGGCAAATGGCTCAGGTTAGTTCTAGAAATCTTTTTCTCTATCTGCCAGTATTGGTTTGGTCAAGGGTTTTCCACCAGTGAATGCAGCCTGATCCCAACATCCTTTAGTACCTTTGTTTTCCTTCTTGTAGTTCTTCATGTGCAAACACTCATGGGTCGCCTGGTTTCTTTGGAGCATTTCACGTGCTGCTTCCCGTGCAGCTCAGGGTCAGACTCCTCCAGTCCTTTTTCTTCCTCTCCCTCCAAATTTTAATGGATGAACATTTTCCTATCCAGAAGCCCATCAAACCAGCTTGTGTCAACAGTTGACACAACTATATTTAATACATGGATGTGGCATTTAGGTTTTGTAGGAGGAAGCAAGATTATTTTCTCCCCATCCCACTAGCAAAAAAGCAGTTGAGGTTTAACCTGTAATGCTTCTTTACCTGCAGCTTAAAGCTAAGCCTGGCATGGCAAAGCCCAGACCAAGGAGGTACCAGCAATGTAGCAAATGGATCATTCACTCTGTGGCTATTCATGTTTGAGTTATTTCTAGTAGCTGTGCAGAGCTTTCTTGGAGCTTAAACTTAGAAAAATAAACAAAACTGAAGGTAGGAAGGCAGCAGGCAGTTTTTGGAATTGGAATTTTAGTTTGCTACTGCGGGAAGTGCCTTGGTGTGTTTCTCCAGCTGAGTTGCAGGTGGGGAAGGTGGGTGTCTGGAAGAGCTGTGGGACACTGCAGGAGGGAACAGCATCTGATATGCTGCAAAATTCTCTGGCAACCACCTGAAATTAAACTCCACTGAGCTCCCAAGCCCAGGAACGTCCCTGGGAGAGCTCATCCCAGTCCTCAGGGCAGCACCCAGTGCTGGCATGGGGGTGTTGCCAACTCGCTGGGCTGTGCCAGCCTGGAGCAGCTCCTGAGGGGGCTCTTTGTGCTTATGGCCATTAAGGTTGGTCTGATGGCTGAAGAACGAGGTGGAGTTGTGTTCACACACTTCAATAATGGGCTGGTGATGATAGAGTCACCTTAAATTTATGCCCTGGAGTGTGGCTGTCTTGGCCTTCCCAAAGCAGGAACGACTTGTTCACCTGCTCCTGAGATGTGCTGGCACTGCTCAGTCTCCAGTGCTGCCATGAATTCCTGATGTTCTGCCGGTGTCCCAGGGCTGGGGGTGACAGGGATTGTGACCAACCCTCACCACCCCAGGGCAGTTTTGGATGATACTGATGTTTTTCACTTGTCTTATGAATATTATGATAGTTTCAACCCTGACTTTGGCACATAGTCTAGTAGGAGCATTTGCCACCTGTCGTACTGGCTGCTGATTTGTCTTCAGGAAAGATGATAAAATAGTGTAAGTTTTAGAGCAAATCCTGCGATATTGTGATCCCTCCCTTGGTAGGAAAGATTTAATACTAAAGCCAGCAAATCTTGGAATGCATGTGCAACCCCTTCACCAGAGCACTGGCGTGTCACAGCTGCCAGAGCAGCCCGTGTCCCACTGCCTGATTTGGGCAAGGCTGCCTGGACTGACTTCAACAGGAATCCCCGTCCCCCCTGGTGTGTTTTGTGTCCAGGCTGTGAGTGCCAGGCTGGCTCCACTCACTGGTTGTCTGTCCCGACCTCGTTCCTTCCCCACAGCATCTCCTGGTTGTTCACACTCACAGCAGGAACGAGGGCGATGAGCTGTTAATGTTGAGCATCCTGAACCCCGTGTTAAGTTTATGTTTTGCATTCCGATGGTTTCTGTGTTTCACTACCAGATGAGCACAAAGTCTCTGAAAGAATGAGGTTGCTCCTCTATCCTGGCATATCCCAACCTAGAATCAGTTACCTGTGTAGTTCTCAAGGGCTTCTCTGGGACGGGCTCTCAGGATGAACTTTAGTACATGTTGCTTGTTCTAAATTTTTAAAAAGGGGCGTTTCTGTGGCTGAAGAGGAATTTGATTTCCAGCTGAGGCTGGAATTTTCTCATCTGGAAACCGACTCCCTCCTCCCAAATGGCACTGACCCGCTGCAGGAACGAAGTGTATTGGAAGTGGCAGAGAGCCATCTTTTATTTGGTGCATACTTTTTCTCTCTCTAATGTGTAATTTATGCTGTTGTTCGTGATACCACTGGCTATAGCAGTATTAAACCAAACTGGATAGAAGCATTTAGGATGGTGTCATCATATTTTTGCCCCTGCTTTCTGAAAGGCTTTAATTCTTCATTGTCAGACACTTGACTCTCAAGCCTGATGCACGTTAGGAACAGCAGTGTCTTGATGACATTTATGCTCTGGACTAACTGGAGAAACACTCCCAAGCTCTGGGTGTGTGGCTGGCACCTGTCCTGTGTGCCAGGGACTGGAGGGGAGCTCTGCTGTGCCTCCTGTGTCCCATCCCTTCAATCCAGCACTGAGATGGGCGCAGAAAACGGGCAGTCAGGGCCTGGTGGCACCTGCAGTGTCACAATGTCAGTCTGAGATCACGTTCCTCATCTTGGTGTACCTGTTTGAGTGACTAAATCTGAAGCATTTTATGGTTTCCTTTTCCATCGTGGCAGTGACTGTTCTGTGACATCTGCTCAGCTTCCCTCATTTCTGTCCCCTCTGCAGCAAAGTGCATCCAAGGGCTGTGAGGACTTTCAGTGCTGATCAGGGAAACCCCCTTACCTGTACACTCACCAACTCCTGTATAAAGCTCCAGAATATCCCAGGGTTGATGTTTGGGGATGTTATTGCTGGGAACGCTGCCACCACCTTTCTGCCCAGTAGGTTTCAGCCAGGTTAGTGTTCCCCATGGTAGGGATTTGCTTCCTACCGTGAGGTTGTTTTGTTCATGTCACCGAGCTCCTGAGATCTGCCTCTTTCTTTTAAATAAACCAAAAACTCACAAAGTACCTCTATAAACCCCTTGCAAAACCTGTACTGTAACAAATCTGTATAATTTGTATCGCTGTATAAAAATTCAAATAAAAGCATTCGAACCTTCTAGGTTTTTGTGTTCCAATTTCAGAATTATTGTGTCTGCAAGGATGAACTGAGCATGGGAAGAAGCTCTGTGGCTCCATAGGGATGTTCAGGATTAGTCTTTGCAAACTTTGCTTGGGCAAAGTTTTATGAAGCACGCAGGGCTGTGAGCTGACTTTCCACTGGGTGGTAGCAGCATTTACCTTCCTGCAGCAGGAACGGAGCCGCTTTCGGTTTCAGCTCGGGGAGATCCGACAGCGCATCTGGGGCAGGGGAGGAGGTGGCACTTCCCCTTTGCCTGGGGAAAGGCTCATTCCCCTCCAGCCAAGAGAAAAGCTGTTTCTTGGTGTATACAAAAATACCCAGCACTACTCCAGCATGCCAGAAAATTCCCTCTAAGACGTGGCTTGTCTTAAAGCTGCCATGAAAATTTGGCAAAATGAGTAATTAGTGTTTGGGACGGCACACGTGCTCCTTCTGCCCCAAAGCACAGGGCGTTTGGATTCTGGTCTCCTCCACAACAGGCAGCACTTGCCTTGCACAGCTTGTGAGCTTGGGGAGGAAAAGCCTGTTGAAGGTTGGAAAACTTGGAGCTTCCTCAAACCTTCCAGCACTGTGTTTGGTTTAGGTGATGCACTGTTTTCCAGTCCTTGTTTCACTGCTAATTTCTGATCAGTGTTAGTCACAACACCTGGGTCAAGCAAGGCCAGCTGGGCTCAGAGCAGCCCCCACCTTTATCTGAAATGATGTAAAGCCCCACCGGGCATTTGGCCTCCCAGACCCCAGGTAAGCTGGGCAGGGGGGAAGAGGGTTCTTGTGACCTCTCTGGATTAATATGTCTCTCTGCACCTGATCAGCTTTGTACCAAAAGATGAAAAAGGTGGTTTGATTTGCTGGGGAAACTGCCTGAAGGATTCGAAACTACGTGTTTGTCAAGAGGAGGGGGAAACAAACCTGGGCTGAAATGAGTGAGCTTTGAAAAGGACATGAAAGGTGAAATTGTATCACGGTGTTTTCTGTAACTGATGGTAGTAGATAAAACCGTGGCACTCCTGTGTCTGTGAGCTTTTGTCTGACCAGAAGTGGTTTCTGGCAGCAGGTCTGGATGAGGCAGAGGGGTTCCAACAGGGAGAGACAGACACAGGGGAGAGCCTGGTATCCCAGGCTGGGTTTGGTGCCTGAGGGGTTGCTCTGTGTGTGTTGGAGGAGTCTGGTCTGGCCTCACACGGAGCAGAGCCCCCCGTGGCTGTGGTGGGAGGTTCTTGGCATGCCGGCTCATCCTGAAGCCCCACACCCAGCCCAGCTCAGGGGCAGTGCAAAGAAGTGAGACAAAATTTGCACAGAGCGTGTGTTCCTGCAGTAATTCCCCTCCAATCAAGGTGGTTTGGCCTCTTCAGGGGACTGATATCTTTGAAGGTCATCACTCTGCCCACGAGCTGTTCTATCAGGGCACAGCAGCAGCTTCAGCTCTGGCGAGGCTGAGTGGCCGAGCAGGACACAGGCTGGGGACTCACGGGAGGGGCAGCCCCTGCCAACTGTGGTAACGTCTGTGCCACAGCACTGAGTCATCCCTGGAGCTGTGGGACCCACCACAGAACCTGTAAGCAAATACGTGGCGCCTTTTGAGCGGTGGCCGTTCCTGATGAAATCCATTTCTGATGCGAAAGATGAACCGTGAATATCTCCGGCATATTCAGAGTGTCAGTTCTGCTGCAAAGAACTCCTGCAAAACTTCTGTTGTCACCTGATGTTTGAACATGTAAAAAGCCCTGCTAGAAAGCTGCTAATAAGCTACTTCATGGCTAGGACCTCTGCTGGAGATGCCAATTTTGTAGCAACTGTTTTGGCAGTCAGAAATGCATTTAATGTTTTGTGCTGTCCTTCACAGACAGACCAGCCAGAAAACATGCAAGCAATTCAAACCTGGGTCTGCCCCTTCCACTCTTTGCTTCACATTACAGCTACTGATTTTAAGATAGGCTTCTGCACCCGGATTTTTCCTGGGAACAGCTCTGGGAGGTGCATCAAAACATTACTTTTTGCATCTCAGGTTAGAATTGAAAGAGAGAAAGTCTATTTGCACTTACAGCGGTTAATTATCTTATCAAAGCAACATTTCCTCTGCAAGCTTGATGGCCAAATTTCATCCCAGAATTGCAAAAGTTGTAACTACTTGGCTACTTAATCCTTTTGGTGAGAGAAGAGTCACCTTCCCTCCCAGGGAGCTGGGTGTAGGTGGCTGGTTGTGGCAGCTTCTGAGTGCCCTAATTTAAATATAACGAAATTTCCTTTTACTGAATAATTTACATGCCTGTGTGTAAGAGGGGCTTTGTAGAGCCTTGGTGAGAGCAGCACGAGGTGCTCTGTTGGTGTGTCCTGTGGTTGATGCACTGAGGAGCTACAGCTACACAGTTATGTGTGTGTGCAGACATTCCTAGTGCTGGAGCAGCATCTGCATTTCATGGTCTGTGACAGAGCTCTAAGTATACAAGTTCCACATTGCTCATAAACACTCCTTATACTATTTAGACACCCCCAAAAAATTAAGGAACTTTTTAAATTTATTTTTTTAAGGAATGCAGTGAAATTGTGGCTGCAAACTGCCAACATAAGAAATGCTTTCATTCTTACAGCTCCAGGTCTGGCCATTAGCAATGGTGACCCTGGGTTATTTGCTGCCTTTGGCAATTGATATCATCTTTTCTGTAAAAACTAAGAGAGGGTTTGCAGTGTGCTGTGTCTGCCATGAGTGTTTCCAGGCAGCATCTGCTGCTTCCAGTGAGTGGTGTTAAATCCTGAGAAGGAAACTTGAGCTATTTTGGGGCACCAACCCCATCTGAAGGTCCAGGGCTCCTTGGGAAGTGACCTCAGTGCTGGGTGTGGTTCCACACTGTCTCTGAAAACTGGGAAATAAACTCTCTAACCAGTTTGTTGCATTAGAAAGTTGATATTCAGCACTGGAGGTACGTGGGGATCAGTCCACAGAACATGTGCATCAGTCACCAAAACTCTAACACATTTTAGCAACCACAGGAATTTGTGTATATTGGATACAAGTTACATAATTCTCTTATTAATTATACTCTAACTTTGATTAGTTAATGATTCTGTCACTTACACTGATTAATCCATATGCTCAGTTTGTCTCTTCTGTTGGGTTGAGGCTTTCTCGGGTTGGTGCTCACAGATGTCCCCACCAGAATCACCTCTGGAGCTGCTCCCAGCACCGTTACTGCCCCCTTATCTTGGAAGTCCTGCCAAATGTCCTTGTGGTCCACAGCAATTCCCAGTGGCACATCCCTCTTCCCAAGCCACATTAACGTCCTCCCCCAGGTCTGAGAGCACTGAAGCACATCAAGCCTGAAATTTTAATTTTCTTCTCTAACACCTGGACATGCCCCAGAGCTTGCCCATCAGCCACTATCTGCTTCACAGATTAAATCTCCCCCCACTGCTGCAAGGGCTCCTTTATGAAGAGATTTGACTTGTTTGGTAACAATGCCCATCTGAGCCTCTTCCTCTCCCCACAAACCAAAGTGCTCCAGGGGGGCATCTGTTTGTGCAAACTCCATCCTGAGGAGCCCACAAGAGACTGCTTGGGTGAGTTTGTGCCTGAGGAGCCCATGAAGGGCTGCTTGGGTGGGGTTCCGCAAACTCTGGGGCGCCCATGAGGGGCTGAACGGGTGGGTTTGTGCAAAACACCATCCTGGGAAGTCCATGAGGGGCTAAATGGGTGGGTTTGTGCCTGAGGAGCCCTCGAGGGGCTGCCCAGGTGGATTTGTGCCTGAGGAGCCCATGAGGGGCTGCCCGGGTGGGTTTGTGCCTGAGGAGCCCATGAGGGGCTGCCCGGGTGG
>JAOXXN010000246.1:3049150-3061455 GCA_026770055.1 Myrmophylax atrothorax | reverse complement strand
CGCTGCCCGGGCGGGCGCTCATGGCGGCGCTCATGGCGGCCGCGCCGCCCCGGGCCCGCTTACCAGGGCAGCTCGTAGTGGCCGCTGCCGCCGCTGGGCGCGACCCCCGCGGGGTCGGTGGGTCCCTGTTTGTCTCCTGCCGAGGGCCCGGCTTTCTCCTCCTCCGCCACATCCACCTCCATGGCGGCGCGGCTGGCGCGTCCGGCCAGTCTCCGCGCTGTCGCCGCCGCCGTGAGGGGCGGTCCGGGCCCGCCTCTGGGGCGGGACGAAGCGGCGGCGGGGTGGGCACTGTGGGCGGCTGCAGCACGGTAGGACGGGCTCGGCTTTTCCGCGGAGCCGGGAGGCGGCGGGGACTGTCGGAGAAGGGGGGGCCACTCCCAGCACGGCTGGGCGGGTTTGTGCTCGATTGGTGTCTGGTTCCGATGCCTGCCCTGCTGAGTGGTTAAGGCAATAAAAACAGTAATATGTTTGCATTTCAGGCGTCTAGTAAACCTTTGTTTCTTCTGGCTATCTCAATTTCCCCTTATAAAATGAAAACAATAAAAGGTGCATCTCAAAATACTGTTCCACTGTTAGTTGTGCTGTAATGGGGGGTAGTGGATATGAACACATAAAATGTATGAAGGTTGCCCGGAGAAGCTGTGGCTGCCCCATCCCTGAAGCGTCCAAGGCCACGCTGGAGCAACCTGGGCTTGTGGAAGGTGTCCCTGCCCATGGCAGGGGCTGGAACAAGATGAGCTTTAAGGTCCCTTCCAGCCCATCCATTCTGGATTCTCTGATTCTACATGTTTTTTTCTGGGTTAAGTAAAGGTGGGCCTGAATCAAAACTAGTGATTTTTGTCCTAATTGGTAATTTTGATGATGTATCATGATACTGGGGATAGATACTGTGTCCTGGTATGTGGGATCATTGGTGTCTCTGCATACTACCAGCCCTGAACAGAGAACTGGGTTGTGGCATCCACAGCGTTAGGATTTGGGTATCATTACTCATTTCAGCCTTGGTACATCCTTCAGCTCTGCTTATGCTCCACATAGCTAATGACATTTGTGTTGGCTCAGTGAGCAAAGCATCTGTCCTTCAGTCTGGGCTCTGATTCCTTGGGAAGTGTTTCTAATTTAAGATTGGTGTGAGGCAGGAACTTGGAACTGACCATATTTGAAGCCCTGTGTGAGCAGCGGACGCTCTTCCAAGGGAGTAACTTCCTCTCATTTGCCACAACATTTGTATTCCAGTGTTACTGTCAGTGCCTGTTACTGGTATTCTGAGGTTTGGCGTATCAGCATTTGCCTCCAGCCTGCAGGACTGGTTCTGCCTGTGGCCTGACAGTGATGGGGTTTGCTGAGTTTCTCCTAAGGCTCTAAAACTCTGGAGGGTGAAGTTTTTGTTGCGCAAAGTGCAGTCTCATATCTGGGGTTTTATGTAGGCAGGGTGCTCAGTGCTTCAATCTTGTTTTGCATGTCGTTTTTATTAATAGTTGTAGTAGTTCTTAGTGGTTTTAGGGTAAGTGTTATGGAAGGATGGAATTGGAAGTGGTCAGCAGCCCCCATGTGCCTGGCTGAATTAACAGTGCATTGCCTGTGCCTCCATTGGAGGTAAAGTAGAAAATTAAGTAGCCCAATTATGTGGCATATGAAGGCAAGAGTTGGCATTTTTTTGGTAGTCAGACTGTTTGTTCCTGTAATAATCAAACTCACTCTGCTACTGTTTTCTTTGGATTAAACTTTCTGCAGTGCTCAGCAGAACCCAACATGAGACAGTGAAATAACTGCAGCACTGCTGGTTGTAACAGCCTGTCAGTGCAGTCCCCTGGACATGCTTTGGTTTCCTGCCAAATTAAACAGTAGTTCTGCTCTTAGGAAGTACCAGCTTCAAGATAAGATATCATTTTCCTGGCCAGCATTAATTCTCCCACTCCATGTGTAGGATTGCTTCTGATAAGCACCCAAAGGACACTAAAAAAGGCTAATGATAAGAACTGTTGCAGAGAGCCTGATGACAGATTTTGTGATATATTTCTGCTAATAATTGAAATAAATGTGCTCTGGAGCATGGTCTAAATGCTGCAGTCCCTTTACCCCTCTCCACCGACACACTCCCATCTCCTTGTTTATTTTCTCATCCACTGCCTCATCCTTCCTTTCTGCAACGGCAGCAATCTGGGTAAATACACCTGCCCACCCTGTTACCTGGGCACTTTTTACCCCAACTCGTTGCTTTTTACATTTTCATTAAGTACTTTAAATTTTTTCTTAAATCTTTTTTTGAGGAACAAATGACAATTTGTCTAGTGCGTTACACTAGTTTGCAAGTTAAGGATTCAGCTGCAGAGCCCCACTCTCCCACCCTTTGGATGCTTCAGACTGAAACTATGGCTGAAATTTCCTTTATTTTTTCTCTTTAAGCACATAATGGAAAGCGACGAGTGACCAGCCCAAGCCCAGCGGCGTGGTTACAGCTTTGGTCAGTAGAGGGAGTGCGGACACCTGGGTTAAAGCCACGCAGGGTCACCCGTGCCAGCCAAGGGAATTGACTGTCTCCTAGAATTCCTCTTTTGTCTGCGAAACCTGGTAAATTCCCTGTGCATACACTTTCCTAGATGCCAAAAGGCAGTGTTGGCTCCTAACGCTGTTGCTAAAGATGGAAGTGTAGGAGAGGGGAACGATCCTCTGTCCTTGCTCTCCTTGTGCAGTCTCCCTGTGGCCACTTGGCTGTTTGCACCTGCAGCTGCGGCTGGCGTGAAGCAGCACCTTTCCTCCTCCTTGTCAGGATCTCGTGTCACTATTAGTGACTCTAGCAGGGTTCTGTTTGGCTCCAGGAAGGATTTAGACTCCTCCTTTTCACTGACGAAGCTAAGAAAGCAACTGTTGCCCTGCCCTATGTGGATGCTGCGAAGAGCATTAGCACTTACTCTGGGATCAGGCATGCTCTTATTTTACAGGCACTTGCAAAACAGCCTTTAGGGTGATGTAGTTTTGGGACATGAGTGTGAGTAGAGGGGAGATCTCATTGTGGTCTTCAACATCCTCACAAGTGGTAGTGGATGGGCAGGTACCAATCTCTTCATTCTCATGACCAGTGACAGGACTCGAGGAAAGGGCTGGAGCTGAGTCAGGGGAGGTTTAGGTTGGATGTCAGGAAAAGGTTTTTCACCCAGAGGGTGGTCGGGCACTGAACAGGCTCCTGGGGGCAGTGGTCACAGCACCAAGCCTGACAGAGTTCAGGGAGTGTTTGGGCAATGCTCTCAGGCACATGGTGGGAGTCTTGGGGTGTCCTGCACAGCCCAGGAGTTGGACTTGAGAATCCTGATGGGTCCCTCCCAGCTCAGCGTATTCTGTGAGTCTGTGATTCTAAAGTGGGGAGAGGGATTACCCAGAGAACTCCAAGCACAAGTTGATGCCAGTTGCTGGGGTAAATAGCCTGCCCCCACCAAAGCCTGGAGGGACCCCATCCAGGTGTGCACCCGTTCCCCGGCCCTGCAGTGACTCCCTGCAGGGCCCCACTGCAGGACACCAGCTCAGTTTGTTCGCTGCTGCCCTGGGTCACCACGCAGGACATTCAGGACACTTTGCGCTTTGTGATCCTTCTTCCTACCGTGGCAGGAAGGCTGCAAGGAAGGGAACTTTCATGCCTCCATCCTGCACCCCTGCCCCTCCTTCTCCATGTCCTGGACACTCACCAGCCTGTGACCCAGTGTCCCCAAGAAATATTTACTTCCTGTTCTTTTTCGTTAGACCTCCAGAGGCCTCGTTTTTCATGAATAAAATATGAGCTGCTCTCTTGGAGCCACGAAGGGAGGAAACCACTGCCAGCTGGTGTGGCCACTGCTTTTTATTGCTGTGGTTGCTGATGCCTCCTCCCTCACAGGCAGAGAGAGGAAAGGCTCTAGGACTTAAGTGTAGTGAGCCAATAATGGGGAACAGATCACTTTGTAATACCTTCTTTCAAGCAGTTGGTCTGATCAGTGAATTCCTATTAAAAAACCTCCTGAAATGCATGTGTCATCATGTGATAAAGGTACTGAAAAGACAAAAAAAATGTTACATACTGTCATTGGGGTGAGCTGGGCTTGAGCTGTTGCCTTCTCTGCCTTTCAGGGGTTCATCTCCTGCACACAGGTGATACTGCAATACAAACACCCCCTGCACTGAGGTCCTTCAGTGCATGAGTCTTGTTGGAGTGGAATAGAGCAAGACAGAGCTGCACACACCATCTTTGTTGCACAATGGATCTATAGCAGCTGTACAAATGGGATGGATTGTACAGTCTGTCAGTCAGATGCTTCACTGGGCTTAGCTGTGAGGGGATGCTTTGACCCCATGGAATACAGCAAAGTGCCATTTGTGATCATCCCTTGTCTCAGTGCATTGTAATACTCACGGCTGTGCTTAGTAAATCTCATCTCAGAATGGAAATATTATTATTACTTATTAAAAATAACTTCAGGATACAGTGCTACAGCCTGTTGTGTGCACACACAAGCATGTGGAGTGCAAGGTGTACAGATGCACCTCACACACCTCATCTGGTCTAGATTGTAGGTTATAAATCCATTTATTAGAACTGGAATTTTTGGATATGAATGATTGAAAACACATCTCAGCTGCTAGAAATAGACTTTATTTCCCCAGTACATCAGTCAGTGTAACCTTGAGCAAGGCATTTGACTTCCTTATGCAGATGGAAAATGGGGTAGAAGGCAGGAATATAATTAGAAAATCATATGCTGCAGCAAAGTGGATCTTTCCTGAAGAAATAAGCAATTTACAAACTAAAAGCTTGTGCTGTCTCTAATGGCATTCTACTGCACCTCAAAAAAATGTAACACAGGGAAAGGCTTGATCCTGATTAGGGGGCTGTGCACCTGCAGGTGCACCCTTGGTGTGGGGCTGACTTTCCTGATGTGTCTAATCTCATTAATTGCATGGAGATTGCTCCTGTACACAAATAAACCTGCACTTGTGACTTTTGCTAAATCTGGGCCTCAGTTCCCTGTTGAAATCAGCAGATTGGGAGCACAACAGGAGCTTGGATGAGGTTTCATTGGAATGGGGGACAAACCATCTCACTGAGACACTCCCAGAGGCAACTGTGGGCCAGAGGTTGTGCAGGTGGGAAATGATGGCAAATTCCCTGCTGCTGCAGAGACCAGAGCCTGCTTCCAGCAGAGCTGGATGGCAGCATGTGCTTGCTGAGCCCCTGGCTTTGGCAGTGTGCGGGCACAGTTCCTGGGAAAGCAAATCCAGGATTGCTGTGGCACAGGTCTTGTGTTGGGAATGCCACCCACCTGCTGCAAGCCCACACTGGTATGGGAGGAGTATTTCACCCTTCTGTTTGCTTCTGGGATACAGGCTTACAGTAATTTTTATGCACTCCACACCTCTCAAAACAGCCCAGTCCTAAGGCAGTGATGATGGAATGAATCCAACAAGATTCTGGTTTCTTTTTATCTCCTGCCCAGACTGACCTGCTTATGTGCTTCTAGATCTACCAGGGGCACAAGCTGGTCTGTAAATACAGTGATATGGTTCTTTTGCAATGTGAGGCCAGGGACTGTGAAACTGCCCTGCGAGTTTGAAGGGCTGTTCACAGGGCTTAGTTCTACCATCCTCTCTATTTTCCATGGAAACAGCTGCAGGGCAGAGCCTTGCATTGCAAACCTCCTTAGCTGTTCTTCCTCACATCCGTCACATCATCCTGTGAAGGGGCATCCACATGACCTGGGGATTCCAAGTGGGGAAATTGTCCAGCTTTAACTCCTTGACTGTGGGGACCTGAAGGACACTGCAGTATGTCATTCTTCAGGCTGTTTTCTCTGGAATTGCAATATGGCTTTGTTTTATGACCTTGATGTCACAAAGTATTAATAGTCTCTTAAAACAAGCCCACTTGCAAACAAAAAAAGCCCAGCAAAATATGATACTTTCTTAGGGGTTTGGATTGGTATTTATCATGTGCTTAAATATCACAGCTTTTGGTGTGATATATAGGTATGGTTGCAGTGGGTTTCTCTGCCAAACTTGCCTGGATACAACAAGGAAATGAGTTTCAGTCTGTTGGGAGGGCAGCTGTTTCCATGACATTTTAAGCCCAGTTTGTAAGTATTTTCATCTCTTTTCTTAGAATGTTACATGGGTGTGGCATAGCTTAATTCCTATTTTTAAGTGTTTTGCACAAAAAATGACTATATTAATTATTTCCTTTCTTCAATAAATTATCTCAGATAGTAACCTGCTCTTTCTGTTCTGTTGTCACAAACATTCTGAGATGTATTGCAAAGAATGGGAAATGAAAGGTACAGTTTGATTACCTACTGGAACAGACCAGGAGCCTGTTCAAGCAACTTTCCCTCTGCAAAGCTGACTGTTATCACAGGCTTAAAGAAAACAGAGAGGAAAACATTAAATGTGATACCAAACAAACACAGGATCTGCTCAGAGAAGTTTACTTTGTTCCAAGAGTTAAGGGTTGTCTTGTACTTTTAAATTCCAGTTAGAATTAACATAGCTACTCCTGCAATATAATTATCTTAATTACCTCTAATATACTCTGGCATTACATTCCACAGGTTAATTTAACTTAATTGTACTTTTCTACTTGTTAACTTAATTTTTGTTTTTTTCCCCACTTGTTAGCTTTGTATTTGTTGTATATTATATTGAGTTTGTCTGTCAGTACTTAGGACTGAGTCAGAGCAGGCAGCACATTTTAATGTGTACCTTCCACATTTAGTCTGGGCAGCTCAAAGCACTTTACAGCCCAGGTTGGTATCATTGTTCCCCTTTCACTGTTAGTGAAAGCAGCTGTTGAGATGGAGGGAATTTCCATTTTACACCAGCAGTAAAACCAGAAACTAGACAAGAGTCCCATTCACATATTCCCTGCACGGTGCTCTATAGAAAGCCACACTGGCAGAATTCTCACAGTGATTCTTCCTTACTGGAACATAGAACACAATTTATGTAGTGCAATTAATAAAAGTAAATTGACAAAAAAACGAAGAAGTGTGTGTAGGTTCCTGGATCTGGGTTATATCATGGCAGTTGACAGCCAAAATGCATGTTATAAAGGATTTTCTGCAGCAAATATTCTAAAATGAAAATGAATACCTGGCAAAGGATCAAGCTTTCCCAACCTTTCTATATCCATTTTTAAAAGGCTGGGATTTCTGGGAGTCACAGCTACCCTTTCCACCTGGCAATCACCAGCAATATCCAGAGGCCACTGGGGGCATCCTTGCTGCTTTCCTGTCACAGGAATTATTAATTCTGCATAAAGAAATAATCTCCTTTTTATAAAGACATCACACCAGTTCTTTAAACCTTTTAACATCTTGCTGAGAAATGACAGCAGGGATCAGTGGATGTTTCTCCAGTGCTGTCCCAGGGAGAGGATAACAGCCCATTCCCCTGCGTGAAACATGAAGTGCTGAGGGGGTTGAGCTGTATATTTATTATTGTTCTGCCCACTGCTGTGGTATTTAAGTTAGGCCAGGCAGGGGCTTTGGTTGAAACCTTTCCTCAGCTAAAACCATACATAAGTTGGCAGGAAGCAGAGGGCAGTCAGCTGTGCTGCTGATGGCCTCCTACCTTTTCCATACTCCTTCTGCCTCACACAGGAAAATTGCTACTATTCCACCCCTTCCTATGGAGCAGCACAGCTCTGGCAGAGCTCAGCACTGGGGATCCTGAGATGAGCTCGGTTGGTTAAAACTTGGTTGTAATAATGCCAAGGTCATGGGTTCAATCCCCTGTGTGGGCCATTGACTTCAGAGTTGGACTCAATGATCCCTGTGGGTCCCTTCCAACTCAGAATAGTCTGTGAATAAACAGTCTAAGCATGTGGGTAATGCATTAATACCCAGCCCCATTAAAAACCCCAACCAAACAAACCCCACAACACTCAGAGGTCAAGAGAACCCCAAACCAGCACAGGCATTGAAGCAGCTGTTGTCCATAACCTCATGAGCAGTAAAACTGAAAAAAACTCAAAGCAAAATTGCAAACAATTCTTCACTTTCTAAGATGCAAGAAAATAGTGAGGCTTTATTTAACCAGAAAGAAGCTGCAGAATACCTACATAATAAAACCAACAGGCTCCCATGCATTGATTATTTAAATACCTCCATGCTCTGCTACTTTGAGGCAGCTCTGTCCTTTCCATTTCATAAACAGGTTTCATCTGGCTGGACAGCAGGTGTTATGTAACCTTTTCTGAGGGACTGCATGTCAACAGCACCCAGCTATTGCCCTGCTCTGGCATGGGGTGTGTGTACCCAGCCGGTGTGCAAGGCATGAAGGAAATATGACCTCCAGTAAGGCACATCTACAGTTGGTAAATACACATATATTGGGATGCATACTCAGATTTTTTTACTCAACCAATAAAAGTCAGGAGACCACTGCCATCAGTGGTCTCACAGCCAGAGATAAGCAGATGTTTATTCACCCTATTTTAATTCATCTGAACAAGGAGGAAATGTTTGCTTAAAAACTACTTACTGTAGCAAAATACTGTACTTGAATTAAAGCAGTGTCAAGAGTTATGGATCATGTCAGGCATTCCCTTTAAATTGAGTGAGACTATAAAATGACAGACAATCTCAATTCTCTACTGCTGCCACTCATGAGGGACAACCTCTGGGCTCTGAACCCAGTGAAACCCAGTCATAAGGATGATCAGCACCTTCTTCAATTCATGATTGCTTGGTAAGAGGTCACATATGAAGAAATCTTCCAACATTCCTTCTCATAAACAGAAGTTTCTTAGATTTACTTTCAATGCCTTGTCTGCATTACAGAGACTTCCTGGACTAACTGCAACCATTTCTGTATTACTAGGTCCTCGGTACTTAAACTGCATTTGAAGCTCATAATTTTTAAAAATGTATGTTTTGTCCTCAATGGGGAAAAAAAGTGATGTAGCAGAAACACATGCAAATACATAAGGGACCTGTCACAAAAACAAGCAAAGTGATATTTTTATATAGGATTTAAAAGAGCAGCAGAAATATTTCTGAATACATCCAGGAATTTCAAGGTACCATCTGGTAGTTTATGGAAATAATCAGCAAATATCAAGGTATATCAAAATAGAAACCATCAGGTTAGCACTGTACATGCAGGGAAGAAGTTGAGATTGAATCCTTAGTCTGCTAAAATTATATGAACATTTCTACCAGCACTTCACAGAAACAACAGAATGTATTATTTCTGTTCTGGAGGGAAATTTAAATGTATTACAAAGAAATGGGAGTTAAAAGCATTTATTATGCCTAACAATTGAGGCAGTTTTGCTATTCCATGAATTTTCGTGAGATGTTTAGGAGTTAGAGCAGATCCTTCCTAACCACATAAGAACAGTATCTAAGGACATCTTTATCTATATGTGAAACCAGAAGCATCCACTCAGCTTCTTTCCCCCATTAACACAACTGTGTTTACATGCACAAGGACTTCTGTGTTTATGTAACTTCAGGGCAACACTTTCAGCTGTCAGTTGTCCAAAACATTAATTTTAAGACAAACATTATTTTCTTATGGTACATAACTCTTTTTCCTTGAAAAGTTTACTTTTCTTTTCCAAAACAGCATCTAAGCCCATTCTTTTGGGAATCCTCTTTCATCTAATAGTGGAAGCAGATGACATTATGTATCTTAACCAGTTTGATACGTTTTTCTCAGCCTAAGAGCATCCTACAGAATTCATGGAAGCACTGGGAGTACTCTGGTCTATTCCCAGAAAAGATCCTATTCAAGATTAGCCATAACTACATAGAAGATAATATAGCCAGTATGTGACCCTTTGCTATTTCCAATATCCAAGATTAAAATCCATATGTTAAAATAGTTCAAGTGTTTAAGAATCACTTAAGTGGCCTAATCATCTTCCACTTTGCCTCGGGATACAGATGAACTTTCTCAGAATTAGTGATGTTTTGCTTTGAGTACTCCAGTCTGGTTCTGGCAGCATGTTTGCAGAATGAAAACTGATTTCTGTGCCTGGATGGGTTTATGCATGTTCAGCAGAGGAACTCTGAATACACAAAAACCATCCCAAAATCTGAAAAAGCAAGATCTCATAGTAAGTTTACTCTTACTCATTGTTAAAGTGACAAATGGAGCAGAACAGTCAGTGTATTCTAAAAAACATGCTCTTCTTTATTAGAAGGAAACACTGCATTGGTCATTGCCCATACTCCAAAACTGCAGAAAAGCCCCAGAACAAACACTGACAAAACCTGCTTGCCAAAATTGCTCAGCATAAAAAGAACAAAACTAAGTCTGCTCCTGACTAGAGAACAGCAACCAATTTAAGGATAGTTTTGATGAGACAAACGTTAAAACGAACTAAGTGAAGCACAAAATTTTAGAGAGAGAGATGTATTCTAATTAATTTTTGCCATTCCAGTTAGTTGTCACAAACAAGCAAAAAAATTGTAACTCCAATGCCCTCCAAAGTTGTCTACAACAGAAACATTAAAATAAGTACTTGGAAAATATTTGCAACAGTGGAAAACCCCTTCATCACAGTGAATGAAAGGAATTCCTTGATCTTTTCATTAACTGTGTCCTTTCCATATGGTTTGTTTGCATGGTGCCCTGTCAGCCAATCTGCTAAAATCACCCAGCAACCCTGGAACAGTCTGGTATTGTTTGCATACCTTCTTTGAGGGATGGGGGAACAGGAGATGAGGGGTGTGCACACATACACGTGGTCCCTGCTCCGCAAGGGTCATGGAGAGCAGTGCAATACCTTCTGCAAATGTGGGCATGACCCGAACAGCATGAGCCAGGCATGAATGTGCAATGATTCCAAAGGAAAAATATCACTCCTAGATGAGAGTCTCCACTTTAAAATTACAAGACATTAGAGTAAATAAAACCTCAAAACACTTAAGTTGACAATAATTTAACCCCTTTACTTTGTGCATGCAAAGCAAATTTAGCTTCACACATAACTTTGCTTGCAATGAAGCCCTGAGATTACCTCTGTCACTCTGAGCTCAACACTGATCACTTAAAGCAGGTTAGTCTGAAATGGCACCATTCAGGCTCCAAATGTGACCACTGATTAGTAAGGAATTAATTCACTTTTCATCTTGAAACATCTTACTATTCAAAAAAATCTCATCTACCTCTAAAGTATATCTAGTTTCAGCTTTCATGCCCTGCCTATTCTGTTACAGTTTTCAGATTATTTTTTATAAATCCACATATCCTGTTTTTGCAAATCCCCAAATTTCTACCAGAGCAGGAGAGATAAAAGGCTTTATATAAAGTATTTTCCAGAGTACAACTACCAACCAATTTTTAAGTCAAAGTCAACAATTACTTATTCTACTTTAACCACTTATTGCATTTGTTCAACTGCAGACTATGCAGTTTTTTAAACCAAAAGATTCTGAAATAATTGTTTTGCCATAGAATATCCCACAGGCACGCTGTTCTAGCTGGATTTTTGTACTGAAGTGTCACATAGTTCAGCTGCTAAAATCTTCTGGATTTCCTTCTATGCACAGTACCTCAACAGAGAATAATAACTCCAAACAAGGCAGTCATAAAAATGAATGCTGTCACTAAACAAAATTGCTGTGTTGAAAATGAAGATGGCTACTATCAATCTCACTTCATTTTTCATTATGAGCAAAACTTACCAATGCAGCCATTACCAGTAGCTGAAAAACCTTGCAGTGTACAGGGACTGTTGCTCACCAAAACCCAGCCAGCAAGAACTTGCCACGTGCTGCTGCAGCCTCTCAGCCCCCACTGCATCTGAAAGGTCACTGAACTGTTAATAAAGACATAACCGAGAGTAACAATACTCACGAAATTGCAACATTGCTTCCATCAATAATGATATGCTTTAAATACGGTCTCCCAGGTTCATTTTTCAGTTCCAGTCTGTATGGCTTCTTCAGAGAGTCCAAAAACCTCTGCACTCCAGTAACTGAGGGATCAGGAGGATGCCTGTGTGGCCCCAGTGTGTCTCTGTCATGATCTGAAGGATGTATTTGTGAAGAGGACAGGTGGTCTGGGACTGAATTTACACAGTTTGAGGTTTGGGAAGGGTGCTGGTAGAGGGGCCTTGCTTGAGCAGAGCTGCAGTGTCCCAGTCTGTCCTCAGAGACAGGATGGCTGTTCTGTACAGTCAAGGGCCCTGCAGATTTCTGCTGAGCTGCAGTTTGAGTTGAAACGTGCTGCACATCTGTGCTCCCTCTGGCTATAAAGTCAACATCTTTTAGAGCTCCAGCCTGTGAAGTGCTCAAAGTTATTCTGCCATCAGTTTGTGTACGGCTTGTCCT
>JAOXXN010000246.1:2968545-3026880 GCA_026770055.1 Myrmophylax atrothorax | reverse complement strand
CAGGAATATTCAGATATATTGCTCCTAGTGAAAGGTATTTTTTGGCTGTACATCTGTACTTAGTTGAGAACTGTTCCCCTTTTTGAATCTGAGCCCAGGTGACTCAGATCCAGCTGTTCCCTTTTCTGATGGAAAGATGGAGAACAGAGTATTTTGGTCATTTGAAGCAGGCTTTCATATTGTGCATTCCTGGGATGCTTTTCTTGGTTGTGGGAACAGACAGATCTATTCATTCCAGTATGAAAAGATTGCAGGAAGAATCTAGTGGGGATCCAGAAAATCCTTGTCATCTCTGTTATCTTGGAAAAGGAAGAAAACCAAACCAAACAGAGCTGGTGGCCCCAGAGCATCCACAGGAGCACACGGGTCTTTCTTTACAGTGTGTGTGGAGAAAGTCACATTTCCTTGAAGTTCCATGGGAAGGCAAAGCTTTCAGCTTGTGCAGGTAATACAGGGAGTGGAGAAGAGAAATCGTTCATGTGTTTCTTACACCACATACTGCATTCAGTTCAGCCTCCACTGCTGGAAACGGATTTTTCAGGTGGACTCTACTAGAGCCCATTGGGAAGCTGAAGGTTTGGTACAGGAGCTCAGGGCACGTTATTATCTCTAATGGAGCAGGGCAGTGCCCTGTGGAGATGCTGGCCCCTGTCCCAGGCCAGGGATATTTCTGCAGCACAAAAGTTGCCTCACTCAGTCAGGAGCTAATGTGGGACTTGGATGGCTCATGCAGAGTTGCTCTGGGTGGTGAAGATGATTTGATGGTGTCATTTGGAAGAGCTCCCTGCTCAGCCTTCAGAGCTTCCTAAAAACCTGCTCGTGTTTTTATGTTGGAGGAAGAAACCAGTGACAGAGAAGGAGTATCTGTCCCTAGCAGCATGCCCAGACTTCTTAAAAAAAGTGTCTGGGATGTTTTGAATCTGTGTCTTACTGACTGATTGCACTTAGAGTAAAATCTGCTGAAGTTCATCCTCATTTCCCTGTGTGATGATGAGTGTGCAGGTATGTGCTCAGTCAGCCATCCCTGACTCCTGGCTCTGATCTGTCTGCAGCTCATGGAGGTGACAATGACCCCTTAGGTGAGTCTGCCCCAGCCAGACCTCCCTGTGGGCTGACATGTGGTGGGCACGGCTGGGCAGGGGATCTGCTGTGGTGCCTGAGAAGTTTCTGTCTCTGTTATGTGTGACCCCAGTGAGTGTGGCCATGAACTGGTTGTGGTGGTTGTATTTCAGGTTAAAAGCAGCTGTCTGTTCTGAGGGGAGTGGAATTAGCAGCCTGTGGAGTTCGTTTGTTCCTTACTGTGTTGAAAGCAAATGTGTTTGTGTTAAGGTTTCTGGCAGAAGTCTTTATGCAGTGGGAATGCACTTCCTCTTGTCTTTCTTCCCCTGCATAAAAATCCTCAGTTGTCCTGAGAAGCAGCAGAATATCACAATATCCTGTGACTGGTGTGGGCAGCTCATCTTGGGGGATAATGAGTAGTGGAGAGAGAAGGAACTGAAGTTCCCTGTCTCCTCAGAGATGAGCAGCAAAATAGAGGAACGCACTAAATTCACTGTTCTCTGAAGTTTGTGGTTCTGGCTGCAATGTTAAGAATCCAGATACTCTCTCTAACAAAGGCCTGAAAAACTGAAAAATCTTTTTATTCTGACACCCTTTCCTGCTTAAATTCTTCTCTACTACTGTTTTATCCTTCCCCTGTCCTTTTATCCTCCCATCCACATTCCTCTATGTGGAGTCAACCAGCTACCTGGAAGCCCCAGCATCCCCAGGTTACTTAATCCCAAATGCAGCATCAAACCAAAAGTCAGGACCAGGTGATGAAATGAGTAAATCCAGGAGTAAGGGTGTGCTGTGGAGAGGGCAAACCTTCCTGTTGAAGGTGATGAAGGTGGGGTGAGATCTTTGGTAGAGCACAACCCCTGCCAGCAGAAGTGCTACAAATCAAGTTGCTCTGTAAAATCAAAGCCAGTTCTGGGCAAAATGTGTCCTATGAGATGGAGTGGGTGGGAGATGTCATTTCTGGTGCCTTGACATATAGGAGAAACCCAGCTGATTGATGTTTCTCACCTGCAGACTTGGTTCCTTGTCTCCCTGTTTTATGCTAAGCAGCTGGAAGCTGCAGCCTCCTGTCCAGCTCTGACAGCATCTGCTCCTTGCTGGCTGTCAGGGGAAGGCTGTTTTCTTTCTTCCTTAACACAAACTCCTTGCTCTTATGTGTTATTTGTGCTGCTGGTGATGCGATTTGAGCATCCCTCTTATAACCAGCCCTGACTCCTGTATAAGGTAAGTGTCTGCAGGTGTCTGGGGCCAGCTCAGGTGTTGAACACCTTTGTGGGGAAGAGCCAGGGCTTGTGCCCTTGGGTTTGCATTCAGCCTCCCTCTCTGCTGATCCCTCCTTTCTTTTGTCTCTCCAGCTCGGTGTGGGACAGCTGACTTAGTGCTGAAACCCTCTTTGGTGTCTCAGATACTTGGGAGCCCTCAGGAATAGGGTTTTGGAGTTCTCCTTGCAGTTTCCCCTGCCCTGTGTGTGCCTGCAGCGTTCCCTGGAGCTCTGCCAGCCCTCGCTCGCACTGCCCCAGCCTGTGTTGAAATCCTTACTCATGCCTTAATCACTTCCTGTCCTGCTATTGCAATTCCCTCTTGCAGCATCTGTGAGTCCTTGCTAGGCTGATCCTCAGGGGTGCTGCCTGCAGTGGCTGCTTCCTTCCTTGCGCTGGGAAGCCCTCCTGGGTGTCCCCAGTTCTTGCTGCTCCTTGCTTTGCTCTCCTTGCAATTCCCTTTGCTGTTAGGTCTGTGTTATCCCTGGCTTGCTCTGCTGCCACTTTCTTCCCTCCCCATCCCAGCGTGCTGTCTCCCAGCCTCAGCTTCCTTTTGGCTGATAGACTCAATTTTTTTATTGTTTTTCTTTATCCATTAGGAATGTTTTGGTTTCTTCTTTTTTTTTTTTTTTTAAGCAGCTTAGTAATTTCCTCTGTTTTTCTTTTCTCATAAAACTTTGAGAAGTTGTGTGCTTGCTGATGCAACATCCTTGCAAGGAATTTGGAGGTTTTATTGCATTTGCCTTCTGGGAAGGGAATGACATAGGGAAGAGTTGTGACTTCACTAATGAATAGTGGTAGAGTTATGCTTAAGTTTCAGAAAGTTTTTTTTGCAGTCTTATTGTAAAGGCATGGGATCAGATACCCTTTTTCTGTGACAAGGTTTTGGTTTAGTCCTTAAGGAAAGGAGCTGAAAGCCCCAATTTTGGACACTGGCCTCATCCTGCCTCCCGCTGCCAGTTTAGAGGGGCTGCCCTGAAGGTGGTGGAACTGGAGACTGTGCACCAAAGGTTTAGTGCTGAGGGTTGGTGGTGCCTTTGGCCAGGGCTCTGGGGCTTTGCTGATGCCTGAACTGGGACTTTAGAACTTAAAATCAGTTGACAATTTCCATCACTCCAATGCCATATTGAAGCTAAATTCTTGTTCGACAGTTCTCGAGGTTTCAGCTTTGGCCCAGGACTCTGAGGTTGGCACAAAGAATGCAACATGAAGATGAGAGATGAGGGAAATGATCCCCTTTATTTTACAGGAGAAAAATGAAAGACTCTGACTCTGCTGGGGTTGTGAGGAGGACGCTGCTTTCTGGGAGCCTGTTCCATGCTCCCCCACTCCTTCTGATTTCTTTGTGCTCTTCTGTCCCAGGTGTGTGACGATGGAAGAAGAGGTCCACCAGCGAGCAGCCTGAGCAGGGGCACCAGGACAGCCCTGTGAGACACTGGCAGCACGAGCCTGAGCCACAGGAGACAGCAAACATGCTGAAGCCAAGTGGACTTAAAATCCCTGGCAGGGCTGGGAAGCACTCCAGCCCCGTGGGACGGACGTCAGGGGCCACCACAGCCACCGTCACCACTGGCTCCAAAGAAGGTAAGGGCTCCACTTGGCAGGGCATGAGCTGACCCAGGGAATTGCCTGGTTTTCAGTAGGACGTGAAATTCTCCCTCTGTACACGGGTTGGTGGATCAAAACAAGTCTAATAGGGTGAGTAAATATCCTCCCTCCCAAGTAAGGCAGGTTGGAGTAGGTGGGAAGACAGATGGAGCCTCTGGTGTTTAGGGCTGCCAGAGGTGCTGCCTGCTCTCTCTTGCTTGTTTGCAGGTGTGTACCTGTACAGGCACTAAAACACCGAAGAGTTGGTAATTAGGCAGATGGGAACCCCATCCATGACCTTAAACACTGTCCTGTAGCCATTGCTCCTGGCCTGTGGTGATGTAGGAGTAAGAACCAGGCACTTGAAGTGATTTGCCCTGTGCTGATTACCTGAAATTAGTGCCTTTGTTTAAATGGAATCATTCGAAGCCCTGGGATTTGACTAATGATTGACCTCCACATACATACACACGCCTTGCTGTTTTTATCTATATTCAGTGTATGCATAAGCTACACAGACTGCCATTAGCAGTGTAATTAACACTCCAACAGCAGCTGAAATTGCTTAGGACTCATTTTTCTGGCTTATTGGCTGCTGGGTTGCTTTTTTTATTACATATAATTTGGTAAATATTCAAGATGCAAGTTTTGTTGTCATGTTTTTTGTTTCACTTTGTGAAAAAAGGCTTTCCCCTTCCTTCTGGGGAAGCACATGAGGATGGTGTATATCCTATCAATGCTTGTGCTTTCAGTGTATTACACTTTCCTTTGAGAATGTCACTGGATGCTTCTTGAGATCTGTCAGCCTCTTGTCCCACAATAATTCAGGCCACTGCCCACATGCCTGGTTACTTTGCTATATGTTTTAGTACCAAAAATACATAGCATTTGGCAGAATCAGGAAAGCCTTGTACCTGTCAGAGAGCATTTTTAATAAAGGGGATAATATTGGTCTGCTTTGCTCATGGATTCCTTCAGCTGAGCTGTCTCTTCTTTCAGTGGCCAATAGTGTATGTATCATCTCACTGTGTAAATTCTTTCCCTTTACAGTACTGTAAAAACCACAGCTCTGTCTTGGCTTTTTGCACACCTGCAATGTCTTGCTAGAAGGGCCAGTCACTGCAGGAGGTTGTGGGTTGAATTCCAGGTGCTTTGGTGTGGTACAGCATTGTAGGGAGTGGAATGACACTGCTGTTCTCCACATGAGGACCTGGCCCTTGGTGTGGAGATAAAATTTTTCATTTCACTTTCCTGTGTTTGAGTGTGTTTTAATATCAGAGCCTAATTTCTTAATTTTATATCCAAATCCAAGATACTGAAGTGTCCTTTTATCTTTGCTAGAGGGAAGTGCAAATTGACAAAGGAAAAGGTTCATAGGTTTGGCTGTGTATTTTAAAGTTATTCCTCAGACCCTGAATTTCTGAATTTCCCCCTTGTTTCTCCTAGCTGTGATTGAGAAATGAACTTGAACTCTGGTGAAGTTCAGGTTTCCTGAACTTCTGTTCAGCTGCCAGCTGTGACTCTCTCAAGGTGCCTCATGCTGGATTTATAATTGCAGTGTGGTGACGAGTTGCTTTATCACTTGAAAAGAAAAAATGAGGCAAAAGACCTGAGGCCTGCCTTCCCCTTGGAGGCTTTGCAGAGGTGCCTCAGCAGGCACAGTTGGGGTGTGTGTTGTGGTATGAAAGGGTCAGTCAGCAGCAGGGTCGGGCAGCCCTTGGGCTGAATGCAGCGCCTGTTCGCTGGCGCTCCTTTGTGCCTTGTTCAGCCCCAGCCATCTGTCACCCAGAGATGTGCAGCAAAGAGCCACACAGAGGCTGCACCAAACTCAGTCTGACCTTTGCCTGAGAAGTTCTAAGTGAGCTTTATTCGTGGTAAAAAGCAGGCATGGGGAAGGGGAGAAGTCTCGTGATGGTGGATTGGTGCTGTGCAAGAGCTCTGCTGCTGCTCCTCTGCCTCCCAGGATGGTGCAGGAGGGTTTGGGGAGTTGTGGAGCTGCTGGAGCAGTCACAGCACTGAGCCATTGCTACCTGGAAGGTGAGAATGGCACAGTGGGGCTGTTTACCCAGCATGGGCTGGGTGAATAGCTGTGACTGGGCATGTAGTGTCATCTCTGGCATCTTCTTGCTCTTTGTCCTGGGCAAGAGGTACTGCTGTACCTGCATGACCTGTACCTGCTCCTTCTCCTGCAAATCTCTTCAAAGGTGTGGCCAGCCTCATGCTGCCTCCTCCTCTCCTTTCCAATGATATTCTGAAGTGGTGAGCAAATTGTGCATCCCCAAGTCCTGTTGACTGTGCCCCTCTCTGAGAGCAGCAGCGTCTGTGCTGGCTGTGGGTTCTGGCTGCAGCACAGTCATGGGATTCAGCCGTTGGCAGGGAAAAAATTCCAAGAGAAAATACTCTTTTTTTTTCCCTGTCAAAAGTGGTTTAATTCTACTCCAGAGCCAAGTATCCACATCACTGAAACCGTAACCACAGCAGGCACTGATGTCAGCTTTGGGGGTGGGATGCCTGCAGCCAAAGGATCTGGTGATGGATGGGCCATGGAGACTGGATTTCATTACCTTTCCTGAGGTTAATCAGATCTGGACCACAGGAGGGTGATGGAACTCTGGCCCACCCTCGCTGTTCTGCCTTGCTAACCTGCATCACCCACCCCCTGCCCTCTGAGTGCATCAGTGCTGCCAAACCACAGCACTGCTGGGAGCTCAGCTAACCAGGAGCAGGTTGCTCTGTGCCAGCCAAGGGCTGTGGGATCCTGCACCGTGCCCCAAGTGCTGTCCTCTGTGTCAGGGCATTGGAGCCTTCCTGATGGCAGAGGGACAATAGCAGAGATGGAGAGGCTGAACACAATTTCCTCTTGTGTGTTTAATGTGAATACTGCAAAGGGCTTTTTCTTCCCTCTTCTGTCACTGTCCAGGAGAGTGCCTTCATGTGATATATTGGGTGCCTGCTGGGATGGGAAGATCCTCTAAAGGTACCAGACTTTATTTGAGGTTGTGAAGTTGCATGGAAGAATCTGTGTGTTTGAGAAGCCCTGCAGAAACCATGAGCTCTGTGTTGTCTTGGAATGTTTGCATGAGCTCTGTGACCTGTGTCTGTGCACCAGGAGTTCTTCCTGGGAGGCTGACAGGGTTTTCCTGACTCCACAAAAATCCAGTACCCCCACGTCCCCCTAAGCTCCTGTGTTGTCTCTGTGCTTACCTGCCTTTTGCCAGAAAAGCCAAACGAGACTTTCTTAGGCATTTAGTGAAGCACCTGAGCCCTACAGCTTGATGGAAGAAAACCAGTGTGGTTTGGGTTACAAAATAGAGAGCTGCAACACTGATCTCTGTGAATTTGCTACCTTGGGGGAGGATAGAAATCTCAAAAACTCAAAGGATAGTGTGGGCCATTGCTGAAGGGCTCAGTATAACATTTGGATTTCTTGTTGCTACAAAGCTCATATATCTTGGCTTGCTTTTGCCTGGAGTTGCAAGATGGAGAGAGAATGGAAGCTGTGATGAATGAGCCCACACAGCCCTCCCAGCTGGTGGAACAGGTGAAAGCTGCTGGGAAGGGAAGTGTTCACATTTCAGTGTGGGTTTTATCTGCTCAGAGCAGCATTAGAGTAATGTGGTTAGAGGAGAAATTTGCCTTTCATACCTCATTTGGTTGTCAGCTGGCCCTGGTGTTCATTTATGGTTCTTAAATCTCTTGTTCAGTTAAAGAATTCTGACAAAAGGGAGAAGAAAATAGGAATATTTTTATTTGCAGATGGAGCTGGGCAACTTCAGTGCTGGAGGCTAAAAAGCCCAAACTTATTAAATTTTCTGTGAGACCTAAATACAACCAGTCAGAATCCAGCCTAGATCTTGGATTTTACAGATGGATCCTGTCTTTCTGAATGGGCACATGCAAGTATTTGTGATGTGAATTTTGTATTTAGGCATGGCTAAGATTATCAAAACTGTTTTGCAGCAGCTGCCTCATTTTAGTGCCAAAGACTGTGCTTTGGTAGCTAAACTCTACAGCATTGCTGGGAGCCTGGGAATGCCTTCTCGTTTTCATATAAGGATAAACACATTATTTTTGATAAAGAGTAAATGCACAGAACTAGGCATATTTGCTGGCATAGTGTTTGCCTCTGCAAACACTGTGTTGCTTTTGTTCACTAAAAATGAGAGTGAAGCAGACTGGAACACTCCCAGGGCCATTAAGGGGCATGGGATGACTGGCTCCATAGGGTAATTAAACTAAATATGCTGTAATGAGGGTTTGATAAGCTGAGCTCTGCTGGGTCGTGGTTGGTTTCTGGGTGTTGATGGGCTGAGACTGGTCCATCCTGGCGGACACGTGCTGCTGTGCTGAGGGGATAAGTTTGCACAAGGGGTTTAACTTTGTTTTCTGATTTGTTTTCTAGAAATGTGATTATTTTCCAAGGGCTGATTCTAGTTTGAGACTCAGCAATTCTATATGGCCAAATCTCTTAACACACATCCAGGCCCTGTCATTAATGACCCTCAGTTCTGCTGGAGGAGCCTGAATCTCCCCATCACCATTGCTCCCCTGTAGGGCTGGTGCCTTGATCTTCCCTTTCCCAGTGGGAAATCTTCATTCCTTTTTATTTACCTGCCACAGCATTGCCACTGACATCTGTTCACCCCTCGAGTTTGTCAGGATGTTGTTGAAGTAAATTTGCTGGATTCATAGCAATAAGAACCAATTTCTGTTCCTTCAAGAGTTATTTTTCAGTAAAACAGAACAAAGAAAGGTGTCCATGATAAGGAATTTATGCCTCAGTAATAAGAGAGCTTGGGGAGGTTATTCTCAGGTAATTATTGATGGTTTGATGGTGTCTTAGCACAGGCTTTTTTTCTAAAGCTACAAAACAGTGGTGAGGCTGTCTGGTTTTGTATCAATCTATTAATTCTAATTCCCAAATAAATATGGAAGACACTAAACCACTGTTTTGTCTGAAACAAAAGAAATGGGATTGTGGTGTCCGGAGCAGCTGATTGACTGGCACAGACACAGGGAGATAATTCTTAGCTATTCAAAGGCTTTGTGGCTCTTGATTAGTATTAACTTGGGGTGTTGTGTGCTGGTGGTTTGAGAGAAGACCCCACATCGTGGGACCAGAGGCTGCTATTATTTCTAGCAAATATTTGGTGTTGCTGTTTTGCATCAGGCCTCATGGAGCAGTGGGTGTTGTCAGCTCCCATCTGAGCTCTGTCCCCAGTTAAATCCATGCTCAAGCCTGAATGGATATTCCTGGAGTCGGATTAGCGATCCCGCTGGAAATGCGTCATCGGTGTCAGTGGAGTCTGAATAGGCCTTGCTTTGTGATAATGGGTCTGTGTACACAGCATCCTGAGTTCCGTGGGGATTGGGGAGGCTGAGGTGCCAACAGGAATGTTTGGAGATCAGATGCCTCTATTACAGTATCAGCAGATTATCTCTCCATTAGTAGCAGGAGCTCCAGTATCCAGGTACACACAGGCAGTCAATGTTCCAGGAGTTATCAGGTATCTGAGAGAAAACAATTGTGTTTTCCCTGGGCTGAACAGGAAAATCTGCAAACAAGAGTTGCTGGTTTGCTGATCCAGGACTGATGCCCAGCTGGAATGGAGAAGGAAGGGTGGGAGGGGCTCATGGAGGCTGGTGGTCAGTGCAGCCGAGGGATGGAACTGTGACAACCTCTGGAGCTGAGGGATCTTTGGAGCCTGAGCGTGTCCATCCATCGTTGCTGTGGGGTGCCTGAAGTGCCCTGTGTGTGGGTCATGTCCCTCCATAGGAACCCACTTGTTCATGGGCTCTGATGCTCTCGTGAGACCCTGTGTGTTTGCTTTAATCCCCACTGCATATCCTACACCAAATGTTTTCTGCCATTGTTGTGGACCAACTGTTTGACTATTTGCTCAGGGCTTGTATTCAGCTCACACACCCCTTTCATGAGCCCGTCTGCTTGCCATCCTGCAGTCTGAAATGGGTTTTGTACCAGGGTTTTTGGAGGTGGTGGTTCCCCCACCCCTTCTGGTTCCCATCCTGAGGGGAGGGAGGACCTTTGGCATCATTCCCTTCCCAAGAAGTGATTTGATGCATTCCAAGCAGTATAAAAGGGTATTGAATCAATCTTGTTTTAATCAGCTTTACAGGTGACATCTAGAGACAACTGGGAGTCTGATTTTAATTGTCTTAATCATTAGATGCTCTTAGAAGGATTTGATACAGCTAATCCTTAATGTTCGGCACACTCATTGTGGAACAAGGCACGAGCACACACCGAAGGCATATGGAGGTCAGACTCCCTCCTGCCCTCTCTGTCTGTAGCTCCTCACAGAATAGCAGGGAAAGAAAATCTGCTTCCCACAGATGTTCAGCTTACGGGGGTTGGAATATAATGAACTGAATACTATTCAACTGGGCTGCTGGAGGTGCAGCAGCATCAGTGTGGTTGTGCTTACGCCCATCAGAGCAAGGACGCGGCTCCGGGGCAGGATCTGCTCCTGCATCTTCTGCCTCCAACAACTGAACTAATCCTGTGACAGCAGACTAATCATTAGAGGCCTGAGCCAATATTCATGGGAATCAAGGGAAGGATTCCCTTTGGCATAGATGGATTTGGGATGAGAGCCCATAAGATTACAGTGCTCAGACTGTTGCTATGTAGTGCTGGCTGTAGGTTGGAATTAACCATCAGACACTGACCCTGCATGTGAACATCCTCCTTGCAAGAACTCAAATAGGTGAATTGGTCTCCACAAAAGCCTTAAAATATTTGGAATACAGATGTTTTTCCCCATTTATTTTGGATTCAGTAGGATATTTGCTTTTTCATGATGGTGCTAAAATGTAAGTAAATATCCCATTGCCACAAAAGAAAGATTTTTATGCAGGAGAGAGGTCTGTAAGAAAACACTGTGTATCACAATACTCACTATAAAATAATAACACTTGTCAAAATTGGCCTCTCTGTGAGTTCAGCAGCTCCATTCAGAACACAGTTAATGGTCTCTCTGCTACAAAGTGTGACTGTTTTGGCAATGCTGTTTTCCAGCACACTAAATGAGTGTCCTGTGTGCTACATCTGCATTGTGGATGGACCAGAGGGTGTAGCAGAGCACTTCACTCCATGGCCTTGTTTGCAGAATTCTTTGTGAGAAAGGAAATGTTTGTGCCTTGGGATTTTAAATGGTTCCAGAGGAAGGCAGTGATGAACTTACCATGAGAACCTCTTAAAAACTGACCCTACACCAAGAACTCAGGAGTTAATTTGTGTGATCCAGCACACTGTCAGTGCTGGAATTGCAGGGCAGGGTTATGCAGGAGTTAATTCTGGGACAGGAGTAGGAGTGTTCCCAAGCTGCTCGAGGAATTCCTACCAAGCAGGAACTGTAAGTCATTCTCACTTTCTGCAATTATAAGCCTGCTATATGCAAATGAAACCTCTCTGTCAGAGACTCTGAATGCTTCACCACCTCCTGTGAAGCCTTGAGGACATGAGGAAGGTCAGTGTTATCCACCTGTTACATACAAGACAACTTAGAGAAGTAGGTCTTGCCCATGTCATCCTGTGAGTCAGAGGTGAAAGTGGAACAGTTATCCTGACCAGCAAGTTTTTCTGGCCTTTTCTTCTCCTGGTCCTGGCAGGGGAGCAGCAGCTTTCCTCTCTGACACTGCTTCCCCTGGTCCTTTTCACTGGCCGAAGTGCTGTGTCTGTAAACATTAGTACCTTTGGAATTTGGCTGAGGATGCACAGTCATTGGGCATATAGGGCAAGTGTCTCAGTCCTGGACATGATTGTCTTATTTCACACCTAAACCTGGACAGTTGTTTAGAATTCATGTCCTTGAAGATGACAGGAGCCCTTTGTATTGCTGTATAATTTATTTCACAGAAATGCTTTTTACAGAATATTATATTTGGAGGTATTTGCACAAAAAGGACTTCCCAGAAATTAGAAGGCATTGATGCAGCTTTGTCTGTGTTCTCTTCTTCACATCCTGGATTTCCCACCCACCACGCTGCTCACTTTGCCTACCATCACTCCTGGAATGGTGTAACATAGCAATTCTGGGGATCACTGAGACTTAGAGCTGCTGGGTTTGGGGACACCTGCTGTGGGGTTCTGTGTTTGTGTCATAGCTCAAATCTTTTAGGGTCAGATCTGGATCATGGTTGTGTTTTTATCAGAAAAAGAGTGGGCATTCGATGCAAATAGGTGGTTTGGCTTTTCTGCAAATGGTGCCTGTTCAAGCTCATTGCCTTTTGAATTGGATACTTAGCTGTTTAAGCCAGGTATTTGGAATAAAGTAGATGACTCAGTGTTAATCTGCTCTCAAATATCCTTTTTATTAGATTAGGCAAAACAGAACCAGCCCAACAAACTGTGCATTCTGCGTAGCGTGGGGCTGTGTACAATCAGGCCATTGTGTGCTGTATGGCCTGCTCTGTGCCTGGATGTATGGCTGCAGGAGTAAATGGCTGATGGGGTGATGAATCAAAGCTGTGTTTAGCACACTGCAGCCCCAGGGTTTTGCTCAAGTTTGCTTGGCAGTTACGAGATGTTGGTCTTTACCTCTCCTGCGGTTCCCCAGGGATCCCAGGGAAGTACAGATTGCCCCTGGAGTGTCCCTTTCTCAGGCAGGTTGGGTGGATGATTCAAAGGGATGGTGTAATTGTATTGATGTCATGTTTCTACTGAGGAGGGGGGAAAATACATACAAGGGAGAAAGCCTGGTGCTTGTCTGCCTGCTGGTACCATCCCAGTGGTTCAAACTGCTGTCTCCCAGACAGCTGGTTACACTGCAAACCAGCCTCTCAGCATGCAGATAAGGAGCTGACCAAGCATCCTCCTTCATTTTTACATGTCAGGTGTTAAATTTTTTTACTTTCTCTCTTAAGCACAGCAGCAGACAGAGGGAAATACATGAAGACCTTAGGAAATACTTTTCACAGCTCTTGCAAAGAGCAGCTGCTGTGGAGATTATCCCAACTCCTGCCAGGGGAAAGCAGAGCGAAGTAATATCAGAAACTCAGAGAAAAGCTTATGGTTGCACCTAGGAAATGTTTCTGTGATTCATCAGGTAGAAATGAGAAGTGGTTATCAGTCAGAAGAGAAAGAGGAGGGAAGATCTTACTCCTGTGATCTTTTGCTACATGTCCTGCCCTTCACACAAGGGAGATTCCCACTGCCTGAGCTTGCAGCCTCCAGTTGCACAAATACACTCCTGGCTTGAACTGAAAGATGCTTTAAGGCTGAGCTGGGGGCATGTGTGACTCTGAAGTGCTCAGAGTGCAGCAGGAGCACAGGTATGAGTGGCACAGCTTCTCACCTGTCCCAGCAGTGAAATACTGCACTGAGCTAATCTGACTTGAGTGGGTCACCAGATCACTGAGCACTGGGAGGATGTGTGAGAGGGTTGTAATGCTTGTTCCATAGCTGGAGTCAGTGCTGTGCCCACAGGCTGTGTGTGCCAAGGTCTGAGTTGATCCAGGTTCTCTCCTGGTCATGTAACCTTCCTTTCCCGTGCATTGTCAGAGGTGCTGCTCGTGCATGGCTGCTCAGGTTATGTCCCCTGAGTTATGCACACACAGCAACTCTGCATCACATTCCCTGTACAGGAAGCTGTTGATCCCCTGGTCTGGCTCCAGTCTGATCAGAAAGCAGTAATTACTCTCTGGACCAGACCAGGCACTTGTTTTGGTACCTTCTCTTTCACATTTTGTTGGGAGGGAGCTAATGCCATCATGTTTGAGTAAGTCAGTGGCCTTTCTGTGTGCACCTGCTTGAGCAATGCACTGCTTGGATGCTCATCTCCTTCAGCTGGTGCCGTAGCTGGTTGGGAATGGCACCACAGGCCATCCAAGTGGGTTTTATGTGGGAATGATGCCCAAGCAAAATTCCAACACTTAAAAAGGCTGTGAAATTTCAAACCCCTGCTGCTTGATTGTTTTTGGTTTTTTTTTCTAGTGGTGGGAGAGCACTGTGCTTTGCTTGGCTGCTCTTTACGGTGCTTGGTGCTCAAGATAAATTTCTCCATTCAGAAGGTGTCCTGAGACTGCTCCTCTCTCTGTGCTAGTGCCAGTGCTCTGCCTGGGAAATCGTTTATAAATGTCTCATTAAAGACCTGTGTCTGCCTCCTTTTCTCTCTTTTTGTCACCGGATCAGCTCACTGAGAGCAGCTGTCCTCACTTTGCTCAGAGCAGCCCTGAAACCACACTTGTGCCTTAGGTTCCCACAGCCTGAGAAACCACGGACAGCTGTGCACGTGTGTGTGTGTGTGTGTGTGTGTGTGTATGCTGGGCTCTGTGGGCATGGCGGAGTCAGGCTGAGCTCCTTCCCCAGCTTCTCCCTGCTTCTTGGAAAAGAAAGGACTCCAAGAAGTCAGCTTTGTGCTAGATTTACAGAGAGCTGAACATATGGTGTGACTGCAGCCCTGCAGCCAGAGCGCCGGGGCCGCCTGTGAGTGATCTGGGGGGAGTTGTGCGTCGCATGGGCTGCTGGAAGGAAGCTCATTGTGCCAGGTAGGAGCCTTCCCTGTAAGTATTCCTCTCCCAGCTGGTGTTCTTCTCTCAGGGCTGTCTCATGGGCTGCCCCAGGCTGCTCTCTAATGCTCCTTTCTGTCTTGTGGTAGTCACAGTGGTCTGGGCAAGGTAACCCAGTTTGGATGTGGGGCTGGTGGGACAGGGCTTAGTGAATGCTCGCAGCTAAGGGCTTGTTTAGCTAGAAAATACAGCTTTCCATTGAGAGCAAGCTATGGTGAATAAAGTGAGTAATGTTTCCAATGGAATAGTTTCTAGTTGAAGTGATTTTATTATTTATTTAAGGAAGAATGAAGCCTGCATTATTTCATAACACATCCCAAGTTACTTTAGCCTAGTGGGACAGGACTAAGTAGTGAATATTTACAGCTAAGGACTTGTTTGAATGGAAAACTATGTTTTCTAGTTAGAATAAGCTATGGTGAGTAATGCTTCAGAGTGGAATATTCCCTACTGGAAGTGATTTTATTATTTATTTAAGGGAGAATGAAGTCTGTATTATTTTGTAATACATGCTGCGTTACTTTAACATAGTAACCTAGGGATTATTAATTCTAGTTTTTCAAATGTGTTTGTAAGTTATTTCTAGATCTGAGGGGGTGGCACAAGCTGGGGAAGAAGATGTGGGGGCTCCATTCTTTTTGTTAAACCTGCAACACCCTTAAAATTTGTGGGATTTTTGTTTTCATTCTTTTCTGGGAAAACGGAGCTGCTCCAGAGGTGATAGATGGGCCCTATTCCAAGACTAAATAATGTATTGAAGCGTGAATGTTGAATGAATATACATATGGTTTTCAAAGTAATAATTGTATAAAAATTAGGACTGTAATCTTGACATGAATAGATGCATCCATATGCTGCAAGTTAATTATCCCTCAGTGAAAGAAACCTTGTGCATTTTCTGCTAGTCACCCACCTCCCTTGTGCCCTGTGCTGCCAAAACTGATCTGCTTTGCATATTTTGTTGAATACCACTGTTTACTTGAAAAAACTTTAAATCCTCACACATAAATATATAGCTTTGCTGTTTGTTTCTTTTTAGAAATACACTGGATCTGATGTAGCATAGCTGGTAAACCCCTGGGTCCTCCCCTCCATCCCTGCCATCTCCTGTGGGCACCAAGAATTGTGTCTCGCCTGTGGCAGAGCAGATTTCGTACCAGTCAGCCTCTTGAATGAGACCTTTATAAGAAAGCCTTTATTGGGGATGTCTGTTTGAGGTTCAGTGCTTTTCCCAGCTGCCCCTCTGAAGGCAAATATGGGCCTCAATGGGCATCTCCTTGTGTTCAGTGCAAAGCAACTTCCCAGTGGTTCTCACTGGGTTTTGCTCACTCATTCATACTTCTTGTTCAGCTTCTTACTGTCCTTTCCTCGTCCTCATTGCAGGTGTCTTTCTGACTATCTCCTCTCTTCAAAGGAGCTAAAGCCAGTGATGCTGAAGCTGTATTGGATCTTAATATCCACACCATGGGGGCTATTCCTGGGAAACAGCAAGGGCAATAGATCCCCAGGGTGCCAGATGCAGACCTCCCCTCCATGCCAGATTACAGCCCCAACTTTTTGGCTTTGAACTTGCAGAGCTTTCACTCGTTGTTTCCAAGTCAGCCATAAATCTCTGGGGCTCCTTCCTCCCACAGAGTGCTGCCAGGCACTCAGCTATCGCCTGCAAAGCATCGCTTTCTCTTGCAGGCACCTCTTCCCTCTGTTTTTGCTTGAAAGGGCTGTGATAAATCTTGCAGAAAACAGCTGCTTCGTTGCTATGCTCGACAATTTGAATTTGGGTATGGCAGAATGGGCTGGCTTTCACTTGATTGCCAACAGCATCATGTTTATGTAATCCAAGCTGCGTAAAGAAGCTCCAGTCCCTGTGTGGGAGCCTAGAAATGCCATGTGGTGAGTCCTCACCATCCCAGAGCGTTGTGGAGGCAGCAGGAACCAGCCCTTCTCCTGTGGGAGGCCCTGTCCACCTGTGTGCCTGCTCCTGACTCTGCCAAGGGAAGAATCCCTGTCTCCCTGTGCAGGTGGCAGCTCCTGGAGGTGCAGCAGGTTGAGCCTTCTTCTCTCCTGCCTGGTAGACCAGCTGCTGTGGGCAGTAGGGACTGAGGCTTGAGTCTGACAGCAGATCCTCTGGACTGTCCTTCCCTACCTCCTCTGAGGGGAAGCTCTGATCAGCTCTGCTCTCCATCAGTGAATTTCTGCAGTGCTGTGCTTGGAGATGAAATGGCACTGCAGACCCAGGTAAGCTCATAGTAATTGCAGTGTAAAGCAGTAGGTAAAAACCACTGCAACAGGAGCTGATGGGTATGTGGTTATAAGGTCTTATACCTTGAGGTTGCAGAGAGGAGTGTGATGATCTATCAGGAAAGTATCATCCACCACAAATATGTGGTGCCCTGAGCATCTGCTGCAGCCTGAGTAGGGGCAGTGTCTGACTGTCATTCCCACCTCATCATCTGAGCATTGAACCAAGCAGCGAGCCAGGCTGCCCTCATGCCTGTGGGGTCTTACATAATCCTTGTGGCAGGAAAACCAGACGTTGTTCCTTTTAGCTGGCACTCCTGTGGCCTGCAGTGGGGTTTTCCAGCTGACAGAATCTGTCTTGGCTTCAAATGGGCCTGACAGTCCCTTGGTCACGGGTCTGTCCTGAAGCCCTGCCTGGGCTGGGAGGGGCAGAGCTGGTACCAAAAGCCTTTTGACTAGTTTGGTTGCAGGGCTGCACTTTGAGACGCTCATGAGCTGCACGGGTTGCTGCCCTGTCACAGGTTAGTGGCATTTGTAGCAGGGGCCAGTGACACAAGGGTGAAATGTCTTTAGGTCTCGTGACAGTGACACTTCTGCCAGGCTGGTGCAGCTTTTCCTGCTGGTTAGTGGATGAGAAGAAGGTCATTGAGTGGATGGGCAGCTCTGTGCTGCATGGCAAGCTGTCTTGTGATGCAGTGGGGTTTGAAGGTAAAAACCTCTGAAAATGAAAACAGGAAAGGAAAAGACCTCTCTTAGGGGCACTGTAAAGCTCTTTTGTAAATATCACGTGTGTTCTCATTTCTCTCTCCCTTCCTGGCACGACATGCTACTCTGGTATATCTCTCTCTCTTTTTTTTTTTTTTTGTCTGTCCCCCTCTTTCTTTTAACTCTAATGTGCCTCCATTTTATCAATTAACTCCCTGTCTCCTGATTGCCATGGCAACCCCACAGGCTGTTGCATTTCTGAGTCCTTTGGCAGTTGGGGTGCCTGGCATGTGTCTCGGGAGCAGCAGGACTACAAAAGGGTTCTGCAGGGAGTAGGAAATCCATGGGCAGCCCTCACTGTGCACTGCTTCTTATGCTAAACTGTTCCTCTCTTCCTCTCCCTCCTCCCCTTTAGAAACAAGTTTCCTTTCCCTTTTGTTTCAATTGCCTGGTGATAAGAAATGAGCAACTGGAGTGCTGTGGGAGGTCAAAAGATGTGGAGGGAGTAGGGGACGTATGGATTCGGTGGATGTGGGTGGCACTTCAACGTAGCATGAGGCTGAGCATCTTACTGAGGATCCTGCAGAGAAGGTTATTCCTGCTCCTCCTACTTCGACTGAGAGAGCTTTCTTGAAGGGGGGGTTCTTGGTCCTGAGCTGTACAAAGCTTTTCCTCACCCCTTCCTACAGCAGACACTTCCAAGAGCTGGAAGAGGCTGTGCTCTGTTTGCAGAAGTTCTTGTGCTTCCAGGGATTTTGGACACATGGCTTTCATTGACATGGGTAATGAGAGCCATGTGAACAGGCTGGAACTTCAGTTAAACCTTTAACCTCTCCAGCTCTTGGCTCATAGGAATTTTGGCTCGTGGAGTACTGGTGCCCTGTCAGAGTGGGGTACCCTGTCACTCTGGGCCCCTAAACCTGATGGGATGAGTTTGCAGAAAGGGCCCTAAGCACCAGGTCTGCCATGGTCAATGTATCATGTGTGGGGTTGGTGAAAACCAAAGGGAGAACAGAGATTGGAGCTGGGTAAGTGTGCATTTCATGGATGCCATGTATGACTTTGATTTACAAGTTGTTGTTCAGCCCTGAAAGCTGTGACCTACAGGAAGACTGTTTAAAAGGAAAAGAATGTGCTGGTTAATGAACACAATAGGGTTGTAAAGCTGGAAAGCCTGAGTGGAAGAAATCCTGCTCATTGCTTGCTGGGGCTTGGATCCCGTGCCCAGCAAGAGGAGGCAGGAGCTGCTATTGCAGTCCTGGGGAGCAAGTGAGGTCTGTGCTGGACTGAGCAGCACAGAGAGATCCTTCTGGAGCAAGCATTGCTGGCTTCCAGGTGAGTTAGATGCCTAATAGTGACATTCAAAGAGTTCCTGTGGCTTCTGGTTTGGCATCACCAGGTAATGGCAGGGTTGGAGCAGAAAATATTCCATTTTTGTTTTGTTGGGTGTGTTTCTTTAGTGTAACTCTTTTCAGCTTCATACCTGAGATGTGTACCCTTGCTTTGCTGTTAGTGAGTGTCTTGGATCTTGCTGGTGTTTATCTGGGTAGTCTGACTAGAACAAGATGATTTTCCTTTTCCAGAAATAGCAAATCCAAGTGACATAGGCACAGACCAGCTCCATAGGTGCCTGTAGGCTGGAAAAGCTCAGGAATCTTGGGTGGCAATCCCCTTGGGTGGCTTTCACGTAACCTATAAGAGGTGCATGGAGAGTGGGTGACTCCAGATGTCAGGTCTCTCAGAGCAGTGCCGTTGGCTGATGTCTGTTTTGGGATATCCTAAGATAATCATGGGATTGAAGGCAAGTTATTTATTGCTACCCTTTGCCTTCTGAAAGGCTGGTGACCAGGTACCTGCCTGGGAGGATCAGAGCTTAGTCTGCTTGGACTGCTCTGGATGCTGTCTGGCTATCTAGTTAATGGGTCCATCAGACACAAAGCCACGAAGAATGAGTTGAGCCTTGGTCATGGTGTCTCTTGACTTCTCTGAAAACGTGGTGCACAAAAGCCTATTAACTGCTATGGGGTTATTTCATATGTGGGTGATGAAGGTCATGTAAAACACCAAGTTTCCTCAGTTACATGTTACATTTTTGAATAATTCACCTCATACTCAAGAATATTGATGCTTCTGCCTGCACTGCTCAGGAACCTAAATGGGATTATTGCCCTGAGCTGTAATTGCTGTAGTTCAGCCCTGCCTGTCAGGTGGGCACCTAAAATGAACAGCGTGTAAAGTTCCACTGAAATCTTGGCTTTTGGAGGGAACACAATATTGCACCAATCCAGTGAACTGTTCTGTTGGGTTTTTTTTATTCTGGTGCAAGTCACTTGTGAAGGTGTTTGCTTTTACAGTGCAACACAGCGAGTCTGGATGTGGTTTTAAATCCTGTTGTGTTGTTTGTTCAGCCTT
The DNA here is from genome assembly GCA_026770055.1 of Myrmophylax atrothorax. NCBI lineage: Eukaryota > Metazoa > Chordata > Aves > Passeriformes > Thamnophilidae > Myrmophylax > Myrmophylax atrothorax. Next base: position 3,007,090 of record JAOXXN010000246.1, on the reverse strand, counting down.
GGGCAGCCTTCCTGCCTTTCTTTGCTTGGGCTTCACTGCTGAAGGGTTTGCTTATCCCAGCCACGTTGTAGAGGTGTTTGTGAGAGCTAATGTGACCTGGATCTTGATCGTTAGCCAAACCCTGTAATAAAGAACTGCCAGAGTGCTGAGACTTGGGCTCCAGTAAGACTAGAAAAACAGCTTTCATCTTTCGTGAATATGGACGCAGAGCCCCCCAAATTTTGTGTGATCACAGTGCCCTGTACAGTAGGTTGAATTTGGCTGTCCTTGGCATGGTGCATACGTGTGTCACAGACATGTCAGTGATGTGAGATCCCTGGGCATGAAAAGAGGCTGTAAGTTGTGTTTCTAATTTAATTCTTGTACCTGTGATGGGAGAGACATACCTGTCACAGATGTTGTTGGCGATAACCTCTGTAGCCATCTCTGGTTATTAAACTTAGAGTCTTTTTAAAACATAACTTGCTGGTTCCTAATCTGGCTGCTTTACTCTCGTGCTATGAAGCATTGAAATAACAATGGTGGCCTTATTTTCTGCTTATGGTTGTTTTTATGGTTCACATAGATGGAACCTGTTTCCTTCCCACTCCTTTATATTTAATGTCTTCTGTAAAGATGGAAAGCTCAAAGCATTGTTAGTCTTTGGGTTTCATTTTTTAAGGTGAAACTGGTCCAGACATTTGCCCCAGAAAAAAAAGAGGGAGATGGGTCTCTTGAACATTCCCCATGTGCATGTCCCCTTTGGCTGATCTTCTCAAGAGTTGTTCCAGCCCCAGCCCGCCAAGCCCAGAGAGGAGGTTGGAGGAGATCCTGTTCATGGGAGGAGTTGGTACAGTCATGCCTTATCTGCTGCTCTCTCCTTGCTCAGATAAGGTTCAAACCTGGCAGAAGTACTGCTGACTTCCAGGAGCCACAAACTGCTGCAGTTATGCAATGGAAATTTGCCAGGTGTTGACTCTCTAATGTGAACCAAAGTGTCAATATTCATCCCTTTTAACTCTTAATCTATTTTAGCAGAAACTAAGTTCTTCATGCTCTGACTCAAGTCCTGGTGCTCTTTTCTTTCCTCTGACATTAGACCTTTAGCAAAGCTTTGAAGTATCTTGCTTTGAGAGCTTTTATGTTTTTCAGGCTTTCTAGGAGCTGAGCCTGACCTGTCAAGCCCATTACTTGTGAAAGAGCAGTTGAAGTGTTGTGCACTGAGCCACAGTGATGGCTGAGGCTGAACAAGTTTCACAGTCTGTTTCACATAAGCACTCAAGTTTGAGTTGTCTCTTCAGCTCCTTTGGGTGTCCTTTGTCAGCCTTCTCTGGAAGCAAAAATTTCTTCCTGGGTGTGATTTAGGCATTTCTGGTTGGTGGCACCCAGAAATTTCAGCTTGAAGTTTGCCTGAGGAGTCCAGGTGGCTTTCATTGAGTGCAGGATACGTGGGACCAAGTCTTTTACACAGCACCCCTTATGTCAGCCGTGGGGGAGAACCACATTTGGGACCTCAGTGCTGCTGAGAGCTGAGGATGACTGAAGGTCTATGGTATATGACTTGCTGGGTCTTATTTTGCAAGCTTATTTCCTCAATGTCTGGTGTGGTTTCTTTTGGGCCTTTACTTAACCTCACCCCTTTTTAATGAAGTCCACATGTCCTTGTCATTTGTTCCCTTGAGAGGCCCAAAGTTTGTGATAAGAGAGTTTGACACTGAGGTCAGCAAGAGTTAGGTCACAGCTTCTTGTTTGCTTCAGTTGATTCTGTTCCCATTCAGACACCAGTCACATGTTTAAGGGTCTCCTTATGCATTATGGGGACTTTGGCCAATCAAGGGTACACTGGAGAGTGTGAGCAGGACAGGGAATTCCAGCATCCCTGGCAGTTTTCCTTCTCCCAGGCAGCAGAGCATTGCTGGAGGGCTGATGCTGGAATAAGAGCACTCTTTATTGCCAGTTTTATTGAGTTTCATGAACATTGTTTGGCGCTGGAAGGCTGTGCATGAAGGTTTGTAGATGCTTCCTGTTAGAGAGATGCTGTTGATATTGAACATGCCCCAGGTGTCTGCTCACTGCTGGGTTTGCTCCAGCAAAGGGCACAGCAGCAACTGGGGAAGCAAAGGAATTTGTGAAGGCAGCTCTGAGGTCCCACAGGAGCCAGTGGTGCCCTTGCTGGGACTCTCAATGCTTGCTGGATCCAAATACAGGGAGTTCTTGTCATGTCAGTACTAAAACATCAGTGCCTCACTCATTTTTATTTTCTTCTTTTATATATATTTTTTAATTTATTTTTTTGAATGAAAGGACGACTTTGGCATTATTTTTCAAAGCAGCAGTTCCTTGGGCTCCTTTTGATCCTTCAGCACTTACCACCACTCCTGTGCTTTTGAGCTTGTTCACACTAATTGCTGCCACACAAAATTCCCTCTGGGGCTGTGACAGGAGTGGGGTAGGTGGGCATTGTAAAAGGGGGTGAAGAAATGGGGATGTTTCTTTGTGTTCTGTGTGAGACCTGCAGAAACTGGGCATCAGATGGAGGTTTCTGTGCAGATTTGCTTTCCTGCCAAGGAAGATGTGTAAGTAACGGGGCTTCGTCTTCACCGGTTGTAAATCTGCAACCTAAGTTGTTGTTCCAGATGTTTCCTTTGTGTAAATGCCCTTTCCTGGTGTCTTGGCTGCCTTCTAGGACCTTCTCCTCATACCAAAACCTCTCTTCCCTTGATTCACAGGCTCACCTTTACACAAGCAGGGTCCCACCTCCACCACCAGCGCCGAGAAGTCGGGTTCGAAGGTCGCCGAGGTGGGCGATGATTTCCTGGGAGACTTCGTGGTGGGCGAGCGTGTCTGGGTGAACGGAGTGAAGCCAGGTGTGATCCAGTACCTCGGGGAAACGCAGTTTGCTCCGGGCCAGTGGGCAGGGGTTGTTCTGGATGACCCAGTGGGGAAGAATGACGGCTCTGTGGGAGGAGTGCGCTACTTCGAGTGCCAGCCGCTGCAGGGCATTTTCACGCGACCGTCCAAGCTGACGCGGCAGCCGGTGGCCGAGGGCTCGGGCAGCGACGCGCCCTCCGTGGACTCCCTGACGGCTCAGAACCTGTCCCTGCACTCGGGCACGGCCACCCCACCGCTCTCCACCCGCGTCATCCCCCTGCGGGAGAGCGTCCTCAACAGCGCCATGAAGACGGGCAATGAGTCCGGCTCCAACCTCTCGGACAGCGGGTCTGTGAAAAAGGGGGAGAAGGATTTACGCCTTGGAGATCGTGTGCTGGTGAGTTGATCATGGGGTCCCCCTAGAAAGGCAAAGGAAGGGGATTTGTCCCCTCCTTGAGTGTCCCTGGTCGGGTTCAGTACAAGACCAAAGGAAGACACGGTTGGTGGTGAGGTGGGGGATGGAGTGTGGTCTTGGGACATGTCTGGGTCAAGTAGGCCTCAAACTTCTCCATTCACTTTTCTTTGGGATGCTAAGTCTTCTGCATTTGTCTTTCTTCCACATTGGGGCAAAAGAATATGTTCCAGAGCACTTCTTTTTAATGCAGGTGCATCCTTAGAAGCCCTCCCTCCCTGCTGATTTATCCACTCCAGATGTTACTAGATGAAGCTTGTGCTATATTTTGTTAGTGTAATAAATAGCTCCAAAAGTGCGAGTCTGGAATGAGCTCAGCCTCTCACTGGCTCTAGCAGGAAAGCTCAGCTTACAGAAACATCAGGAATTGTTTGCACACAGCCATGGAGATCCAGGAAAAGAACAGATAACAAGAAGAAATAATTTGCTGTTATGGTTCATTCACATGTGCTTGGCTTGGCAGCTGGCAGGGGTTTTTTTTTGTAATGGAGATGTCAGTTAATCATGTTTGGTGTTTGAATACATAAACAATAATTCTGAATTAACCTGACTTGCCTCAAATTCCTCAAGCAATTCTTTGCTCTTCAGCTCTAGGGATTGGTACAGTTTTAGTTGTCTTTATTACATTTAGTCTTTGCTTTTCTGAAAAAGTATCTTTTTATTTGAGGGTGGCCTTTATGGAGATGGGATCCACCAAAGGCTTTTCAAGGGAGGGAGGACACGTGTTTTCAGTGATTGCTCAGGGGATGGAGCACAAGGTTGCAGAGGACCCTTCCAGGTCTGCCAAGTGGACACCTGGCTCTCTGCAGTCTGGTCATTTCCTGATGGTGCCTTTCTTTAACTTCATTAAATTCTATTATAGCTTGAAGACATTTTTGCTATTCAATGACTTTGTTCCAAGGCCCTTTCTGACTCTCCAGCAGTTGCAAAAAGTGACTTTTAGCTTTCCATTAGGAGCTTTCCATTAGAAGAGTTAGATAATATTTGCCTTTGGCACTCTAACTCAGACTTCTTCCCAGAGATGTAAAAATTGCATTAAAGAGATGAAAACCACACTCTAATATTGTCGAACTCATCTCCTGAAGTCTGACAAATGAATGTGGAACACTTAACCTTTGCTTTAGTGAGAATGGAGCTTCCCAAATTGTGTTAATTGTTGGAGTTGTGTTACTGTGAGGCTGGCTTTTTGCCTTTCTGCAGGAAAAGAAGGGATGGAGACAGAGCAATGGAGCAGTTGAGCATTTTCTGCCTGGGAGGAATTTCTGCTGGTTTTTTTCCTAAGAAAATGTATTTTGCATTCTTTGGGAGGAGGCTTTGTCAGTAGCCTCAGACCTTGCCTGGGAGTGTGGGAATGATGGATCGCTGTCCCTGTGGAGGTTTGTGCCAGGCAGTGGGAAGTGCAGAGTTCCAGTTGTTTGCAGGCTTCAAGGGACAGGAAAATGTCTGGGACTCCTATGAGGTGGTTGCTGAAGAGGGACATTTTACAAGAGCATGTAGTGACAGGACAAAGGGGAATGGATTCAACTGACAGAATTTAGATTAAATATTAGGAAAAGATTCTTCCCTTTGAGGGTGGTGAGGCCCTGGCACAGGCTTCCCAGAGAAGTTGTGGCTGCCCTGTCCCTGTTCAAGGACAGGTTGGACAGGGCTTGGAGCAACCTGATCTAGTGGAAGGTGTCCCTGTCCCTGGCAGGGGGTGGGACTGGGTGTGCTTTAAGGTCCCTTCCAACCCAAACCATCCTTGTTCTGTGATTTCCTGGGACTGCAGTGAAACAAAGAGGGAAATAAATAGCCCAGAGCAACTGCCCTGCCCTGTGGCCACATTAACCCTTTCAGGCTCTTTGTGCACACACCCTCCTAACCATTCATTTGGGCTGGAGGCATTGCCTGGCCTTGTTTGCTGAGTGCAGTGTCTGTCATTAAATAGGAGTTGTAAGTGGCCTGTGGTGGAGCAAACTGTGTTATTAACGTGGGTGGACTTTGTATCAGAGACAGCCCCAGGAGGGGATGCTGTAATTCCAGGCTTTCCTCTTACACCACCTCTCTAGGACATTATTTTCTCACTGGTGCCTGACAGATAAATGCACAGAAATGTCTTGCATCAGCAGTGCTGTCAGACTCATCACTGTGCAATGTTGACTTGTGCTGTGGGGATGGGAAGGCACAGAGATAAATGGTTGGATTAAAAGAAACTATAAAAATTCCTGTAGCTTAACACACAGAGGCCTGGCCTTTAATTCCTGGCTGTCTGTCTCTCCCCTTGCCTTAAAAGCCAGCTCTGGTATTCACAGATTACATGGTGTTTATCTGATCAGATGAAACTGCTGATGGTTGCATAGCACCTGAAGTAAGTTGTATTTATAGATAAACCTGACCACAAACTACATCTCCACCTTCCCACCAGCTGAATGCTGTCCCCAGTAAGTGATGGCCACATTTCCCATAGGTATGTGCATTTACCTCCTTGGATTTACAGGTCATTATTTCAGGTGATCTCTAATGGATCTGGCCCCACACCTCTGTGCTGCTGCCAAAAGCACCCTCTGTAAATCAGGTGTTATTGTACAGCAATTTTCAGTGCTTTTGGAAGAGCTAAATTATGTGGTGGGAAAACACAGCTCCTGCCTCTCTCAGGTTGAGTTTAGAAATAGGCTCCTTGTCAGAGTGGATGAGTGTAAGCAAGGGGGAGAAACCCATTTATCCTCAAGGGAAAGGACTGCTCCGGTTTGCAAGGAGGATACAGCCTGCAGGTACAGCTCAAACTGCAACAAGCAGCACTTGTCCAGTAAGGTGATTTCCAAGTTCTTGTTGGTATGACCCAGTAACAGGGTGGAATAAGCTGATGTGCTGAGAGCAGAAGTAGTGGAAGGTCCTCAGGGTAAAGCAGGTGTGCTGTGCCTGCCCTTTCCCCTCATCCCCTTCCTTTCTCTTCCCACAGGTGAGCAGTGGGAGTCTCACAGCTCTGCCAGGGCTCAGGACAGGAGCCCTGCAGAGGAGGGACATCTGTATGCTGGGCACTCAGTGTGCCCACCTCCACCCTCTGGGCAGCAGCATTGCCTTGTGGAAATGCTTTGAAAATAACTTCAATGGGTAAATCAGAATTTTAAGCAGAGAGCCAGCATCGTCTCTGTGGTTTCTGCCTGGGGTTGTGCTCAAGCAGAAGCCTCAGCCATTGCTGACCCCTGAAGGTGCAGGACATGGTGGGGACAGTCCCTGTTGGCCTGAATGGCACAGAGAGTTTAATGTTTCTTTTCTCACTGAGCAGTATTGGAGGGTATTGCAAGCAGAGCATTGCCCACAGGCCTCGGGGGGATGGCAGCTCCCAAGGGGTTCTTGCTGGGAGCAAGAACCTGCTGTGGGGTGAGTAGGAAAGGGCAAAACCAGACTGGAGGGGTCTGACTCACAGAGGCCAGACTGAGACACGGCCTGCTGCTAATCTGGCAAACAGTTTAAATGATACATTAGCAGCTCCGATGAAGGCGGTGTCTGGAAGGATTAACATCATTGTCTTTTCAGCCCTGGGATTCTGGTCTGGATCCAGTTTTGTCATTTTGATGAGAAGAGCGTAGTAAAACGTGATGTTGGTGATACAACTGGCAGGGGAGGCGTGAGGATGTCCTTCCCCAAGCACACATTGCTGCTCTGACTCACTAGTTGAGACACAGACCTGCTAAGTACTCCTGGCTTCATTCTGTTGTGGAGGTCAAGCCCAAGATTGTCCTTTGAGACTACTGGAGATGTTTCACTGAGGAAAGGACAAGTCAGGAACACGGTCTTTGATTTGAGCATTCCAAGAACTCAGAATTGTGTGGCTCTGAGGCTGTTTGAATCCAGTTGGAGAGGATGGGCCACCATGAACTTGTTTAATCAGAAGTGTTTTTACCTGAAGTGGAGGAATTTGCAATGTTGATGTTGGTCAAAATACTCTCCAAACAAAAAAAAATCTAATTTTACTGTGTCAATATTGTTTCCATTTGTTGGAGCTTCAGGAAGGACCTATTTTTAGCTCCTTGGTTAATTTTTGTTGTTGTTTGTTATTTGTTTTATTGTTTTGTTTTTTTCTTAAAAAAACCCCAACCAATAACACTTTACATTTGGCAAAATCCCATTCTCTTGGGCATGAATAATCTCAGCAATAGTTTTGGTAAGGTAACTATTAAAGGTGCCTCAGGAAAGCTTTGGGGGGTTTGTTCCTTTTTGAGCAAAACTTGTCAGCTCTAAAAGCCAAGATGTGTCTGACCTGAGGTTGGTGGCAGCTTTGTCAATTCTGTGCTGGCTCAGGCTTTTGCAAAGGCATGGGTTGCCCTCTCCAGTTTGTCCTTGCTTCAATCTGGACACTTGGCGTGTTGAAGATGTGGCTGTGACTGAATAATGTGCCAGGTTGAGAGAGGCAGACAAGTTCTCCATACAGAAACTGGGATGTTCTGGGATGAAATGCTCTGGTCTCCAGTGTGATGGTGGCCATTGTATTAATGCAACAGGAGCCATCCTTGCTTGGCTGCTGCTCCCACTTGGATTGTGGACAGTGGTATCCACGCCAGGCATGGGCAGGAGGAATGGCCATGAGCTCCCATGAGTTATGCCATGCCATTGCTAATCTCCCTGGCCTTCTCTGGCTGCCTTGTATTCCCTCCCAGGGTGATACCCCTGATTTATTGAAGGGTCTGCTAGAAGCAAATGTTCTGTTCTGAGGAGACCATTTCATCCATAACATGCCAGCTGGCTTCTTCCAAAAGGCATTATTTATTTTAGCAGCATTAGCAGATTATCAGCCCTGAATAAATCTGCATGTCTGAGTTGGGTGAATTTTCTGGGCTGTGCATCCATCAGAGTTTCTGTGTGCCTGCCAAAAGGTGGGAAGCTCCACAGGAGGGGTCAGTGCTGGCATGTGAGTGTGGCAGCCTGATAAGGCTCTGTGGGGAGCCCAGACTGTTGGAGAGCAGATGTGTCTGTCCCAGCTTGGGCAGAACATGATGCTCTATGGCAAGGGGGTGTTTTATAGAGAGGATGGCAGAGTAATTAATGCTTGACAGAGAAAATAGAATACATTGCTCTGGAAACAGGGAATCACGTGGATGTTTTGGGGGGTGTTGGACCTGATCTGCACTTAGAGTCTTCACTGATGTGGGGCTTTCAGGTGGGAGCATGACCTGCCCTCTTAGTGCACAGTTTTGGTGTTGGCATAATTAAATAATGTGTTTATCAGGTCAATAGGGCTACATTTTTACTCTCCTGTTTGGAAACAGCTTCCTCAAATAATACTGATGAGGACATAACTGAGTGGCCCTTTGTGTGGGCAGAGGAGTGTGACCCTCCAGTGGATGCCCCAGTCACACTCATGGAGGGACTCAAAAGGTTTTTAAGGTTTACCTGAGACTGGGGGGATCATCTGGCTTGGTAAAGGAAATGTGACTCAATATCTAGAATTAAAACTCAATAAAAATAAAATTGAGGGGGCAGACCAGCAATGGTAAGTTCTTATAAATGACATTAAGATTAATTGCATCTATATTGAGTTCAACTTGCAGCTAAAGAAATGTATTAGAATGGCATTAGATCATTGCATTAATATTAAGGGGCTAAATCTGTATAAACTCAAAGCAATCAAAAAGGGCACTGGCATTGAATGTGAGTGATAGGTAAAGAATTCCACAGTTCAAATCAGTAACTTGCCAACCTTATACTGACATTGAATCAACTTTTTATTCCTGAGTGCAGTGCAGGACCAGGAAGCTTTCTTGTCATCCTTTTTCTGCTGGGAAATATTTTCCTCTATCATGTAGCAAAGAGAACAACATCACCAAGGGGTTTTTTTTCCATAAGCAGCAGCACTTTGAATCCCTAGTGAGAGAAATTCCAGAAGACTAACTCTGCTGCACGCTGCAGCCTCTCAGGACTTGAGGTAGGACCCAGACTTAGAGCTGTGCTGCTCAGTCCATTAAGGTGCAGTTATTTTAAAACTGGGAAAACTCTTTTTCCTTTGCATAAGCAATTTTTAGGGATTCACAATTGCTAAAATCCAACATCTCTACCCTGGAATAAACTGAGCTGGAGAGTCTGCATTCGACAATCAATTGTTTCCTGTAGGAGAATATTACTCTGTTGATACCTATTTGCGTTAAATTTAATACTAAGAAAATTACTAACTGCAAGTCATTCAGGATGAAGCTGCAAGTTGAATTTTAGACTTATTTTAAGCTCCCTTCCTTGAACCTAAGCTCTAGCAGAGATAGGCTAAAAAAGGTTTAGATCATATGCTGATTTACTGGAAGTATGAACCTTTAGAACCGCCCTCCTACTTTTTCCATCTTCTTTTTCTCAGCCCAAGTGTCTCAGTAGGAGTGTTTAGTGCAGGGGCAGCTGCTGCTCAGTGCCATGTGCTCTCAGAGCAGTGATCAAAACACAGCTCCAAAGGTTCCTGACTTACGCCCTTCTCGAGCCTACTCAGCGTACTGGAAACTTTAATTATACAAAGGGGAGAAAAAGGTGTGATTTATTCTTATTTCTCCATGAAGGGCAAAAAACCTGTGCTGGAGGAAGCTTGGCAGGGAGCTGAGCCCCCCTCCCATGCATCTCACTAGCACTGGGAATTGCTGTAGGAAGGGGAGGTAAAACTGGAGGCTTTTTCTGTACAAAACATCTCTATTTTGAGCAGTTCCCTACATCCTTAGCAAACCTTGCATGGGAGAAAGCTGAGGAGCAGTGAGTGCCTTCCTGGCTCAGCTGCCCCTTTGATTCTGTCCCAGCAGTGCCCAGAACTGGCACCTGAAAGAGCACAAGGCTGAAAACCTGCCAGTGCAGATCATGGTTCTTCGCACAAGGCAGGTCTGAGCTGTGCCTGCAGGGCTTAAACTCCTTCCTGGCCTCACAAGGAACTTGCTGCAATTAGTTGACACCTTGAAATATGTTTTCATTATATTTGCTCTGACATCTTCCAGGTAGACAGTCCCAAAAGTGGGAGTTATCAATTTGCTTGTAGTTATTGGAGAGACACTTTGGTTGGTGCTGAGAGAACTTGGTATGAGAATTCTGTGTTGCTTTTGTTAGATCTAAACTAGAAAATGCTGATACCTTGCTCTCCTCTCTCCATACTTGTCCCAGCCTCAGCCCCCTGGTGTCAGAGCCAGTGCTGCCATCTCTAACCCTCAGCATCTTATCCCCAACAGGTCGGCGGGACAAAGACAGGAGTTGTTCGCTACGTGGGAGAGACGGATTTCGCCAAAGGAGAGTGGTGTGGTGTGGAACTGGATGAGCCCCTGGGCAAGAACGATGGGGCTGTTGCTGGTACAAGGTACTGTGTGCTCTGAACCCGTCCTACACACCTCCCAGGGTGGCTGGGGACAAGTGCCATTGCACCTGGGAGGAGACTTCGGGCTGTGTCTGGTTGGACACTGAGGGCTGGGAGGAAGAGTCTGATTTTGAGCCTTCTAAGAGATCAATGCAAACCTCATCACTGGGGCTTTTTAAAGGACAATCAGATAACATCTGTGAAGAAGGAACCTGAGTAGCTCCAGGAAACAGGAGAGAGCAGGGAGAGAAGATAACTTAGTGGCATTTAGTTTTTGCTAGAAATTGATTCTGTGATTGTATTAGCTCTGCTTTCTCCCACACATGCTGTACATAAACTTTTTTCTTGTGCTATATTTATAGTTCACCCTGTCAGAACTACAAAAGACACAGATTTGACTCTTCTATCCACAGCTTAATATTGTTTTATTCTGTTCTTTCAGGGGACAAATTCCAGAGATCTGAAAGAACAATTAGTAGTTGTTTTCTGTACCTTTACTGATTCTGTATTGTGACAGTTGTCTGTTGATTGGTCTTTCCACCTCTGACTCCACAGGCACCTCCACTATTTTCTTTTCCCCAAACCCCTTGGTTGTACCTATAAAATTAGGCAGGGACATCTTGCAGATTTGGGAAAGCTGTTTCTGTTCCCGTTGAATTTAGTTAAGGGAGTGACCCCAGCCTGATATCTTGAGCTTGGGGATGTTCAAATGTGAGTGATACAGCAGCACTTTGACCCTGCTTCAAACACAGGTGGACCTGATTCCTTGTCCTTCAGTGGGAAATACCACTCATTTTCTTGGAGCTTCTTAAGGCAATCTGGCCTAAAAGGATAGATTTACCTTTCAAACTGACAAGCTGAGAGTTCCTGTCTTGTTAGATCTCAGGTTTTGTAATAAAGGTTTCTTGTGTTCTGTCCAGCAGCCATGTGTTTTCACTTTAATTAAGAGAAATGCTGCCTTGTTCAATGTCAGGACAAGAAAGTATGAAATGATTGGCAGCAGATGGTAGAGTTCCAACCTTTTCTCAAAAGAAAAGAACCAGGATGGTTGAGAATAAATCATGGAGTGAATCCAAGTCTCTGCTTTCTTTATCATATACTTCAAATTATCTCTAAGTTGAATCTTCAAGATGCTCAGAAATGATTTATTGTCTGTGCATGTGGAAGGTGTGAAAGGCAGATCAGAGTGTAGGGATGCTCTCTCATCATCTCATCCTCACACCTCTGTTGCTGTGTTTTGAAAATTCCACTTTTGAAAGTCATCTGTCTTCTGAAACTGCAGCATCTGGGCCCAGGTTGCTCTGGTATGTGCCCCATCTGCAAAGGCTTCTTTTCTTCACACTTTTAAGAGCAGGTTGGCAACATTGTCCCAGTTTGTCCTTTGAGCCTTCATCCAGCCTTCTGATTTTCTTAGAGCAGTGTTTTGGAGAAACCAACATAGTAAAACCAACTCCCTTGGTGCCTGCAGGTGCTCCTCACTCCATCTTCCCCACATTTGCTGTGGCCCTGTGGAATTCTTGATGCTACCCTGAGCTTGTCCTGCCAGAATCAGCCTGGCCAGAGGCTGTCCAGGACTCTGCAGTCAGTGCTTTGGTGGTGGTTGCCATCTAGTGAGTTTTGCTGCATCTGCTTTCCTGTCTGCACAGCAGACTACAGAGGTGCTGGTGTGGTGGGTTTGGGTTCTCATCCACAAAGCCAAGCCAGTTCCCTGCACTCATCTCTAGTGTATGAACCTTTACCTGCTCATTTTACTGTTCTTCCTTCTCTGCCTCTGCTCCCCTGGGAGTCTTTGCTCACTAAACTGCTCAGACCTTTGCATTTGCATAGTCTGTGACATGTCAGCCTTGGACACTGAAGATTTTTTCATCTATTTCAAAATTTCCTGTGCTGTTCCTCACCTGAAGTTTGCACTGCCATCACACCACCACTTTTCTTTCCTGTTTCCTCTCCATAATGTGAGTCTGGAGCTCCTCAGCACTCACTGAGAGCAGCTCTTAGTTTTCAAGTAGCTTTTTTTTTTTCTGCCAAGTGTTCTGGACCCAATTCCTGCTTCTGAACTATAAAAGTTAATTGCAGCCACTTCCAATCTGAACTGAAAAAAAATGAGCAGACATAGTGAAGCAAGTTTGGGCTTGCAAAGAGCTGTCAGGGGGCTTTTGAGGGCATTGTTGTGCAGCCACAAGTACCAGTCTGTGCTTACAGCAGACAGACCTGTGGAAGGGGCTGTGCCAGGCTGGTGCCCACCTGTGCCTCCTGGAGTTTGGGAATATGATGCTGAGCTGGTTTGTAAGGGGTCAGCCTGTGGTATGGCTGGTTTTCCAAACCCAAGGCCTGTGTTGGCAGCAAGCCCAGAAGGCTGAGAGATTTGGGGTTGTAGAGGGGTTGTTAAAAGTTTGTTACAGGAAAAAAAAGGGTTTGAGCAGATGTTTGAGAATGAGTTTTATTTTCATCTGGCTGGAGATCAGGCTGTTCTTTGGCCTCCCAAGCACACAGGGGTCTGCCTGTGACACAGCTTTATGGCTGCCAGCATTTAAATATAAAAGGGAATTGGGGAAACAGCTGCTCACATCTGGAAAGAGAGGACTTGTGCTAGTAAAGCTGGATTTGAGTCATTTAGTCATTAGAACCCGTTTTTTATGTTAACATAGGACAGGCTGTTTTATGACCCAGTGTTTAGTCCTAGCCTTGCTGTGAAGCCTATGAGAAAGAGCTCTTACAGGACACAGCTTTCTGTGTTGGCTACTCCCCTGAAACAAGGGGATGGGATGCTGGGGGGAAATTGGTGTTTCCTGCTGCAGTGCAGGTGGCCATCAGCAGATGAGCCCTGGCTTGTTCCAGTCAGCCCACACCCTGGAGGGGTTTCCAGGGTTTGACACTGGGTTTTGGCTCAGTTTTATTCTGGAAGAGTGCTCTGGAGAGACTCAATCACGTTGGGCTCACTGCAGTTGTTGGAGAGAGCTTGCTCTGTAATTATCTGATCTTCCCTCTTCTATGCTTGCATTTTTGTAGGTTTGTTTGCGTGGGAACCAGTTTCTCTGCCACCCAGAGTATGTGACACACACTGGACTTTGCTGTAATGGTGTTTTTAGCTTCAAAGTTAGGAGCTGCCATTTCCCCCTTCCATTTTGGTAGGGAAGTTTTTTACCCTGTATAACATTTATTCAGTGCTGTGTGATTGAGACTTTTAAATTCAGTGCAGAATCCCAGAATGGTTTGGGTTGGAACCACAGTGTGTCAGCTGACCAGGAAGGGTCATCCCAGAGCACATGGCACAGGAATGTGTCCAGACAGTTCTGGAATACCTACAGTGAAGGAGACTCCACACCTTCTCTGGGCAGCCTGTTCAGTGCTTGGTTGCTGCACAGTGAAGAAGTTCTTCCTCATGTTCAGGTGGAACTTCCTGGGCATCAGTTTCTGCCTATGGCATCTTGTCTCACTGCTGGGCACCCCTGAGCAGAGCCTGGTCCAGCCTCTGACACCTCCCTGCAGACACTCTTTGATATGACTTTCTTCAAAGCTGGATAGAAAGAACATGTTGGTTTGTTGGGAAGGTTGGTTTATTAGGAAGCAGCTCTCTGTTGTGCTTATGTTCTGGGATCTCTGTGCTCTCCAGGCTACCAGATGGGTCTTTCCTGGCATCTCATCAAAGTGCACAGCAATTAGTGTGTGACAATTATCACAGGATTCCCTGCTAAAGCACCACAAATGAAAACATGGAGATTGCCATTACAAGTACAGGGAAGGGGAATTATCCAACCACTTGCACACAGGAAACAATGGCACAGCAAAGCACCCAGAGATGAGCTAAGGCCAGGGCTTTCTACTGCTTGGCAATGCCATTCTGCAAGGCTTGGGTGAGATGGATGCTCTGCCACTTCTGACTTGGTGCACCTCCTGTATCCCAGGTATTTTCAGTGCCCTCCCAAGTTTGGCCTCTTTGCGCCCATCCACAAGGTGATCCGGATCGGGTTCCCATCCACCAGCCCTGCCAAGGCCAAGAAGAGCAAGAGGATGGCCATGGGAGTGTCAGCCCTGACCCACAGCCCCAGCAGCTCCTCCATCAGCTCCGTCAGCTCCGTGGCCTCGTCGGTCGGGGGCAGGCCCAGCCGCAGTGGGCTGGTGAGTGGCTCCTCCCATGGGCTGTGCAGCCTCAGTCTGGCTCTGTGACCAGGCGCCACAAAGTAGGAGGGTTGGGGTTTTCCTTCAGCAGCTGTTCCTTCAGTGGTGGGGTGAGGGGAGTGGAGGGTGGGATGTTGTTACCCGCCTTACAAATAGTCCCCCTCCACAGACACAAGAGTTGTAACAGCCATGGAGTGATTGTTATTGCTAAAGAGCCTGAACTGTGATTTTTGCAGTGTGATCAGTCTGGGCTCCTCTCTCAGGAGCAGGTTTATAAGGAATCCCTGCAGAAAAAGGTCACTGCTTCTAGTCCCACATGGTTGTGAGCAGTGTGCTCTGCTCTGACCAGCTGTGCAAAGCTCCTGCAGTGGCTGGAGGGTGACACTGTCCTGGATCATGTGCCTGGGGCTTTGGCAGGTGCTCAGGTAGATGGACAGCAGAACAGGCAGCATTGTTATTAAGAGCTCTGGCTCTGTTGTAGTGTGTGCTGCAGAGCACCTGCAGTCCACTTGGCTGGGGGTGAGAGTGCAGTGTCACTCCTGGGAGTGGATCTAAGCAGCCCTACTGGTTTCCAGTTGAGATTAGTCTGCCTGAGTGAGCTCACTTTTTGAGACTTCACCAGTGCAGGTCATCAGTATTTAAGAAGGCACATGATAAAATGCATGTTTGTCTTTCCTGACCCAGTTCACATCCCACATCCTGTCCTTTTGGAAGTAGCCCTTTTATTGCAGTGCAGAAGAACTGTTGAGCTTGTGAGCATTGTCCAGGTGTTTCACAGACTTAACCTCACCTGTAGAGTCCAGAACTGTAACCCCAGCTCTGTACAGCTGAATAAATGATCATGAGTTGAGCAGATTTAACAACTATTCTAGACTGGGAAGGACATAGCTTTACCCCATCTCTTTTTTCCAGCTGACAGAAACCTCTTCTCGATATGCCCGAAAAATCTCTGGCACCACAGCTCTGCAGGAGGCACTGAAGGAGAAGCAGCAGCACATTGAACAGCTGCTGGCAGAGCGGGACCTGGAGCGGGCAGAGGTGGCCAAAGCCACCAGCCACATCTGTGAGGTGGAGAAGGAGATTGCCATCATGAAGGCCCAGCATGAGCAGGTAGGAGGTGATGTGGCTTTATCACTAGCTCTCAAATATCTGAATATTTGATATCCCCTGAAAGTTTCAGGTCATAACGTTGCCATGTACGTGAAACTTGACTTCTAAATTTCTGCCTTTTATGTGGTGAGTTAAGCTGAGGCTCTTTTTCCACTCTCACAGTGTCACATGTGCTCTCTCTGCCCTGAGCCAGGAGCAGGAAAAGGGCTGTGCCAGATAAAAGGCAGTAGATAGTTTGTGTCTGGTGGATCAATACATTTCAATGCTGAAATGCAAGTGGAGAGTAAATTTGTTCCCCTCAGCTACCCAGTCTGGCCTTGGCTGTGACTGCATTGCAGTGATTTTGTGGTGCTGAGAACATCAGCTCAGTTCATGTCCCACAGCTTTCCTGCCAGAGAGAATGTTTTCATCACATCGATAAAGTCAGGAGATCTGGAAGGAAAACAAGTTGATCATATTAGGGTGGGGTGGGTTTTGGTTTTTGGGTTCTTTTCACAAGCATTTGTACAAAGGGTATTTTATGCACTTGAATGCCTAAAGAGAGGGGTTGTGTTTGTGCTACTTGTCACTATATGGCTCTTCAATGACTGCTGTTGTCCTAAATGACTTCCTCACACTTACCAACCCCAGTCAGCTACCTATTTGGGTAGTGGGTCATACCTGCCTGTCCAAAATGCAGGAGAAAGTTGGAAATCAAGTGCAAGCTGACATCTTTCTTGTGTAGAGTGTTTTCCAGTAATTCCCAGAATGATTCTTATTACTTCATGATCAGGTAACCTCTGACTAGATTTTCAAAACTGTTCAGCCTTCAAGTTCTTAACTCTAATAAGAGCTGTATTCTCCAAAGAGTTGAAGTCAGAGGGACACTGAATCATGGACCACACTTACAGCTGCTGGAGATTGAGTAGTATTTGTAGTCTTGATACCCACATCCTGGGCTCTTTGGAAAATCTGCTGTCTTACCACAGCACCCTCTGAAACAGATCAAAACTTTCTGTTCCCTTGTTCTGATCCTTTTTTAAACAACCCTGTTCTTCAAACATTGGTAACTTCTGTGGCTTGGGCTCTTTTTTTGCTGCAGTATGTCACAGAGGCAGAGGGAAACCTCCAGCGAGCACGAGCCTTGGTGGATGGGATGCAGAAGGAGAAGATTGAGCTGCTGAACCAGCTGGAAGAGGAGAAGAGGTAAAGCAGGAGTGGATGGGTGTGAGGGAGGTGAAGTCCTGTGTGGACAGTGACAAAGCCTTCAGGTGGTTTTGGCTGAGGATACAGAATAAATGTTGGATCGTAGACAGGGCTGTGCAGGTTGGGCCATTGCAGACCCTTCTGCAGGACCTGGCTTAGCTTAAAGGCCCCTTCTTCCCCTTTGTTTGTGATGTTGAGGACATTCCTTCTGAGGAAGAAGAGCCAAACTGGAGTGCAGCCTTACTGTGGTGTGTGATTCACCCTCTCTCACATGCCAGAGGCTCCATTTGTGTATATAGGATGATGCACACACTTCCTCTCTAGATAAGAGTGAGGGTCTGCTTGTCCTTGTATATATGGAGTCCAGTTTCTCCTGATATGTAATTAAACTCTTCCATGGAAATAGAAAGACATTTCTGTGTATTAAATAACTGAGAACAGTGTTGATTTCCATTGACTGATGCCCCTCCTGAGGATGAATTGTTCTTTTGTGCATAAGTCTCTCTGTTTTTTGGTAGGCAGCTCACTTTCCCAGCTCCAGGAGGCCCTTTAACCCAAGACAGCTGAGTTTTTCCCTAAATATCAACAGATGCCTCCTCTAATTAGAGGAGGTTTAGACAAGGAAGCTTGTTTATGAAGTTAGATATGTACACTCACAGCTATTTTTATCTGTAACAGAATCAGAGTCCTTACATCTGGCTACCAGCTCAACATCCTCATTATTGCCTTTTTTTGAATCAGGAAAGAGAACAAAGAGGGCTGAGTTTAGCAGAAAATTGAATTATTTTGTATTGTTACTGGATTCCCTCTTCCAAAAGAGAAGAGTCCTCTGCATGTCTGTGTTTGTGCTTGTGGTTTTATATGCATTTATCCATGACTGGCCTGTGCAATCTGTGGGGAAGGCTTTCCTGCCAGGGTAACTCAGAGTTTCCACGTTAAGCATTGCCCACCCTCTGCTGAGGAGTCAGAGTCCAATTCCCTTGGAATAGTTTGTATGAACCCTGTGCATTTGGCACAGGAGTTGCCCAGTGCTCAGCTGCAGGGTAAAGCAGTGAAGCTTGGTTGTGGTTTGCATGTTTGCAGGATCCCAGTGTCCAAGAATAGTAGTTGGGTGTGTCTGGGAGCTTGTCCCTTGCAGGAAGGCTGTGTTTGCTGGTACAAAGCTTGTCCTGCTCCATGGATCTCGCTGCTCAGTTTCTGCTGAGCTGTTTGTATCCAAAGTTGGTCTGTCTCCCTCTCCTCTCAGACTTTGATTCTGCAGACCATGACATGGTTTTTAACATTTTTTTTTTTTTCTAGAATACAAAAAATCTTACCAGTAGCTTTTGGGCAGCTTTTCTATTCCTTTGGAATGATCTCTCAATCAATGCTGTGTCCCACTAATCCATAAAACTTGATCACAGTGAAAAGGCCCACATGTGATGGCTGGTTAGACAGAGGGTGCTGCTCTGGGTGTTACTGAATGCTCTTTGTGTCTTTTGCTCTCCCCAGGAAAGTGGAGGATTTGCAGTTCCGTGTGGAGGAAGAATCCATTACAAAAGGGGATCTGGAGGTAATTCCTAATGACGTTACCAAAATGTGGGGTGAAAACCTGAAATTGCAGTGGAGTCTCGCTTAAGTAACTTCTGCCACCTTTTGCTCCACTCAAAACAATACTTTATCTTCATTGATGGCTTTGGACCTGCTGTGAACACCAGGGTGCAAACTGTGAGGATTGTTCTTTGGTGTGTTGCCCAGTGACTGCTCATACTGGGAGCTGCCTGTGGAATTAATCTGTCACCCTGAGTTGCCAAGCCATGTTAAAATCTGTATCTGAATGCATTGCAACATGTTTTTCCACTCTAGAAATCAACTGACTATTCAGTCCCTGTCCCTGCAGTGTCCTGCTCTTTGCAGCTGGTGGACACATGATCTCCTGGTTGGATGCTATTTAATTCCAGATTAAATGCTGTGTATCCTGAGGTATCCTTGTGAGGTGTCGTGGGGTTGGACACCAGGATTGACACTCTGTCACTGGGAAGGGCTATTGCAGAGAGCATTATGCAAACTGGAAGTGATGTTGGGAGCTTGCCCTTGAGTGGGAGGCTTTTCCAGGGGGGAAAAAATAAAGAAAATCTTTCTGTGGCTCTCCACGTGTAAACAAGGGGGTTCCCTTCTCTTTAGCCAGAGTGCCAGGTTAGTAACAGCCAGAAATGTCAAGGGCCCTGTGCCTCTTATTTGCTGTCACTCATGGCAATAAAAGCCCAGGAAAATGGGAAAACTAGGCCATGGATATGTTGCTATGGTTGTGACCCTCTTGGCACAAACCTCTGTTTTCATCCAGAAGCTGAGTGAGCTGTTTGACAGGGTGTAAATCAGCACTGCACTCATAGCAGACCTTTCCTAAAGCACAGCAAGTGCAGTTTCTGCTGGTGTGTGGGTGCAAAATCAAGTTTGTCTTGATCCTTGAGCTGACAGGTTCCCCCAGTGCTCTAGAGAAGAGTGGTTGATCCATCCATCCATCATTCCCTGGGAATTGTCCCTGGGTAAGCTCCAAGTGTTTCAGCCTGGCTGTGTAAAAGTGGCAGCAGGACCAGGGATAACCAGCAGGTGTATTTGGATGCATTTTTTTAAAAAGCCACCGTGCTTAGCAAGATGAGAAGCTACGTGGCAGAAGTGCTCCTGCCCTCAGACTGGGACCTGCAGTCAGAGGTCTGATTTTCTTTGGGCTGGGGAGGAATTGTTTTGCAGTGGGGATGTGGCCAAACTTCCACCAGACTCTTACAGTCCTGTCCTCCCTTCCATGTTTGTCTGTACAAAAAACCCAATAGCTCAGGAAAGCTTGATTTCCTGTGATCCAGGGAACTGGGGTGTTCCCCATGAGTCCAACATCAGTGGCAACAGAATGCTTGGCTATGGTCAGTTTTTACATCCTGTCCTATCATATTTGGATACTCAGAGTGGATGATTGACCCCTTGGAGTTAAATCTCACTATTCTGCTTTGTTGTGGAGACAATTAGGATTTCCAGAAGCAAGTAATTAACTTCTAGGAGGAAAAAAAACAACCCCAAACCTCTTGTTGGAAATCAGGAGGACAAGTGCTCCTTCTTGGTGCAGAGTGTTTCCTGGGAAATGGTTGTTCCTGATATTCTTTGTGTAAAATCTTAACAAAGTCAAGCACTGGCTGCAAGCACAGCCCTTGACATCCCTCTCTGGAGCTGAACTAAGCAAAAGCAAACCCCTTGTGACAGTTGTCTTCTCTCCTCTGGTCTTGTAGTCCTCTTACACCAGCAGCTCTTCCAAATATTCAGAAGGGAATGTTTATCTTGACTTTACAGCCAGTAGCAGATGTGAGGGTAAGAACAGATTCTCTCTCTGTGGTCTCTGGATCCAGGCTTTCTGCTGAAGGCTTGGCTAAATCCCTGCTGTTTGTCTCAACAGTTTGTAGGTTTTGAACAACTCCAGGGCTCTTGGGTGTTGAGCATGGCAGGCAGCATCCTTGGAAGCTCTTTGACCACAGAAATCCATGTGTTGGGGGCCTGGAGATACAGACCAAGGTTTTGGACCTCTGATAGAGCAGCTGTGGATTTAGCGTTGAAATGTAGTTACCAGTTAAACCCATTTTTGATCCAGATTGGCAATGCTGATGTTATGGTGCTTTGGAAGATGAAAAACAAATGCAGGAAAAGCTTTCAAGAGCTTTGGAAGATGAAAAACAAATGCAGGAAAAGCTTTCAGAAAAGGCTTTTTGTGGTGGAAAACTGGTTTATAGGAAATATTATGTGCATTAAGGAGCTCTGTCATGCTCATCTCCTGGGTCCTGCAGCATGTCTTGAATGCCTGTGGGAAGTCAGTTTGTAATTTGTGAACAGTAATTTAAGGCTAATAGCTACAAGGAGGTCTGAAGTTCCTATCTGAGCTTCCTCAAAGTGCAGGAGAACTTTGGATTTGAGGCTCTAACTCATCCTGACTGGTGTTGGCAAACCAACTTGCATAAAAAAATACAGGATTTGATGCAAATCTGAAAGTTAAGGACTTGAAAACAGTTGGTCTTTCTTCCCTGTTGGTTTTTTTTTTTATTCTCTATTTTAATATGTTTTTCCAGACTTGGAAAACAGCAGGATTAATAAATACTGAGCAAGAATATCAAGTGTGACTGAGACAGCTTGGCTGGGAACCTGAGTGTCAAGCTCAGGAGTCTGGACTCTCTGGGAGGTCCAGAGATGAGGTTTGTAATAGGTCACCATCTTCAGGTAGCCAAAGTCTGATGTGCTGCCACCAGTTAATTCATTGGTGCCAATGGAATATTTATTCCTGTAAGTAAAATCAAATCTGGAGTCTCTGTGTGGAAATGTGGATCTTTGAGCTTTGCAGAGAGCAGAATTGATTTTATTTAATTAATTAAATATCTTGATTTTTTCTTACTAGGATGCATTCAGCAAACTTTTGGGAGTTTAGTATTTGGCTTCTTGAAACCACATCTCTTTTCCCCTCCTTCAGGGGTCAAATAGAGCACATAAAATAAGGAGTAGTCTGAATACAACCGGCAGTTGAGTCTTCACCATCTTTGAATACCTCTGCAATGATAGTTTTCAAGCCCCACAACTAACCAAGACCTGCTTCATAGCAGGGAAGGCAGAAAATCCTTAAACCCAATAGAAATAGGGGGAAGCAAATAATTATATGGAAAATGAAAGGGCAGAAAATGGGGCTAAAAAAGTGGTTCTGAGCAGGTTTGTTTGCTTTTTGGTAGATTGATTTTTTTTTTTTTGGTACACTAAGTTTAATTCAAAGGAAAAAGTTGGTTTTGTAAGCTAAAAAAAAAATGTGAAGGTCAGAGTCTGCATGCATTTTGCCATGTCTCCTCTCCTCTTTTATTTAAATTTTACATGATATTCCAGTGGTGGTTGTGGAGTGCTGAGGTTTGTCACCAAATGCAGCTTAGTGGTACTTCAGCTTCAAAAGTGAAGGGCACCGAAGCAAAGCCCAAAGTCAGTGCTCCTGTATTTGGACAGGTTACATAAACTTTTTGTGCTTAGTTTGGTCATTTGTCAGAAAAACAAAAAAAAAAAAGAAATCACAAAAACCTTCCCCCCCTCCCCAAACAAGATAGTTGTTTTCTTGTGCCAAGGCTTAGTGGAGTCTTGGTGTGCAAAAATCCCTTTGAGTTTCCTGACAGCCCTATACAAACCAAAAGCACTCATTTATAGAGCACTTTGGTATCTGTTTCCCTGATTTGCTTCAGCGTGCGTGGGTTTTACAACACTCTGTGTACAGTATGACCTGCTTTTTTCCCCACCTACTGCAGGGTTCACAGTCTCCAGAGCAAAAAGAGGATGGGAGCTTCCAGCTCTTTTCAGTCTACCTTGTGATTGTTCCCGAGGAGAGATGTGGAGAATTATTGCAAGGTCTTTGCGTTCTGTGTGTGGTGCAAGGGCCTTGCACTGGTGGGAGCTTTGACTTTTAGGAAGTGTCTTCAGCTGCTGCAGGAAAACACCCAAGCAGGTTTCTAATGCAGAAGGATGTTTTCCCATCACATAGCCAGTTTTCCTGTGAATAGCCACTATGAGTACCATGTAAAATCCCTTAGGGACCTTCCTCTATTCGGTTGGATTTTTCCTCCTCATTTGGATCTTTATTCTCCTCCTGTTGTGAACTGCCTTTCCTTGTCTTGTATGCTGGAGATGATGTTGCAGCCTTCTCTCTCCCTCTCTTTCTCTCTCTCCCTCTCTCCCTGCCCTGCTCCACCTCCACTGTTCTCTCTCCTCTGTGCCAGACTCAGACGCAGTTGGAGCATGCCCGCATTCGGGAGCTCGAGCAGAGCCTGCTGTTTGAGAAGGCACAGGCTGAGAAGCTCCTCAGAGAATTAGAGGACACCAGGGTAATGCCCGCCACGTGCCCTGCCTGCACAACAGCGCTTGCCCCTGCATTGATGCTCATGATGCCTTGCTTTGGGTTTCTTTCTTTTGGGTTTTGTGGGGTTGATTGACTTTTGGCTTGAACTCTAAGCTTCCCTGATGGTGTTTTTTTTTAGTTTGTTTTTTATTTGCTCTCTCTCTCTCCTGGAAATAGTAGTACAATATGATTTCTAGCTTTGCTTCTCATGTGGGGACTTGTTTCTCAGACCGAGTTTGCTGCTCTGCCCCATGCCACCATCTGATGCATAAGCTCTTCACAATTCATTTTTCAATTAACATATCCCAGTAATATCTGCACCCTGCACAATTCATTCTGCATCGAGGCTGCAAGAGGAAATAACATTGCAATCAGCATTCCCTTTGTTCCCCTGCCAGCTGAGGGAGCTGCCATCTGAAATGGAAGACACACTGGTTAGTGCAGATGGGCTTGCTCTGATCCTTGGACAGGCTGCCCAGAAGAATCCTAAAAGCAGCCAGATGTGGAAGGGGCCTTCTCCTGCTGGTGTGGTGTGGGAAGCAGCAAACTTGCTGCAATGAGCTCGCGACTCACCGGTGGGTTTGAGAGCTGGAGAAAACACATACATGATGGTCTCCAAAAGGTCTGGCTGGTTTGAACCCCCCTGTGCCCACCTAAAATAACCACCACCAGTTTCCTGGGCTGATGGCTGGTGGGGAAACAGCAATTGCAATGGAGTGGCATTCATTCCTTGGGGTTGGGCTTGGTTTACTTGTTTCTTCTGCTTTTCTAATATTGCTTCTGGTCAAATCTGCTCTTCTCCATCCATGGCTGCAGCACCCTGAGTTCCCTGTGACTTGCAGGTGGTTCAGCCCTGCCAGGTTACATTCAGACTGTAAGACATTGATCCATGGCCCTTATGCTCAGTGTTCACCATGGCCAGATTTATTGTCTTGCATCCTCTAGCCTTCCACGTTATTTTGACTTTGCTAATAAACTCTAACAAGTACTCATGTATAAAAATCCCTTTTCCTTTTTACACCAGGGTAAACAAATTGTGTTACAGCAGACAGGTCTGTAGGCTGAGGATTGCTGAGCAATAAAGGAAACATGATATGCTTAATGCTGGTTTTGATGCTTGTGATATTCCTGCATGTGCAGTCACATCTCCTTTGTGCACCATCTGGCAAGATGCCTGGTCTGAAAACATAATGCCCTTCCAGGACATTATTTTTCATAAACCACCGTTGCTCTCGAGCGAATTTCAAGGGTTATTTCCAAGATGTTTTTCTGTGAAAAGCAAGAGGTTTGTATTAGAAAAAAACAAATTACAATTGGCACAGATATAACAGTATGTTATCCGTGCTGGTTACCCTGGTGCAAAACTGTGCTCAGGTTGGAGGGTGCCGGATGTTCCTTTGCTGTTTATTTGAACTTTGACTGATGTCCTTTGGGTTTACCTCCACTGGAGCACCTTACTGAGGGGCAAGGATGTGGTGATGGGAGGCAGGCACTGACTTTTGTTCTCTGTCATGTTGCAGTTGACAACAGTGGCAGAGCAGTCCAGGATCCTGCAGCTGGAGGAGGAGCTGAGCCTCAGGCGCAGCGAGGTGGACGAGCTCCGGCAGTGCCTCAGGAGCTCCCACCAAGCAGAGAGCCCTGAGCACAACCTGGGCCTGCAGTCAGAGGCTCTTCGGCTGCGGGACCAACTGCTCTCTGCCAACAAGGAGCACCAGAAGGAGAGCAGCCAGCTGAAGGAGAAGTACGAGAAGACGTTAAAGAAGTACCAGCAGGAGATGGAGAAGCTGAAGTCTGTCAACGAGAAGTACTCGCAGGAAATAGTTGACCTAAAGCATAAAGTTCAGCAAGCCACTAATGAGAACATGGGGCTCATGGACAACTGGAAGTCCAAGTTGGACACATTGGCTTCTGACCACCAGAAGTCTCTGGAGGACCTGAAAGCCACACTGAACTCAGGCCCTGACACCCAGCACAAGGAGATTGTGGAGCTGAAGGCAGTGGTGGAGAGTATAAAGATGGAGCACCAGCTTGAGTTGGAGAACCTGAAAGCAAAACATGACATTGAGACAGCTGTGCATATAAAAGAGAAAGAGAGCCTCAAACTGAAGTTGCAGGAGGCTTTGGATGAAGTGGAAAAAAGCAACAGCAACTGGAAAATACAACTGGAAACCAAAAGCAGTCAGCACCTTCTTGAGCTCCAAGATGTGAAGGACAAGTGTCGAGATGCTGAGCTGAGGGTGCATGAACTGGAGAAACTTCATGGTGAATACACAGACCAGACAGAAGCAATAGCTTTTTTGAAAGAGCAGATTTCTTTGGCTGAAAAGAAGATGTTGGACTATGAAACGTTACAGAAAACAGAAGCCCAGAGCAAACAGGAGATCCAAAGATTGCAGGAAAAAGTGCTTGTCTTAGAGAACAAGCTGCAGTCCATGGAGGCCCTGCATCCTTCTCAGCATGCAAATGTATGACTTTGGGGTCATTTTGCTTGTTTATCATCACTGTTGGTAACCTCTCCTAAGAGTGGTCCTCAGCTGCTGCCTTGTGTAGTTTTCTGAGGCTCAAATATCTGGATGTTTTTTTGCTTCCACTGACAGTGCTCCTTCTGCACTGTATCTCCATGCTGAAGGTGGTTCCCTGTGCTTGAAAGCCAGTACAGTGGGACAATAAGCAAAAATATGACTCAAGAGGGGCAAGTGGGGCCACATCTGGGCTTGGAGGCTGCTGTGGCAGCAGAGCCAGGGTGGTTGTGGTTTGTCAGGGTGGGCTCTCATCCTGAGCAAGCTCTCTCAGCTGGAAAAGCAGCATTCTGACAGTACAGCTGTTCCTCCAAGGAGCTGCAGCAGCCTTGGTGTCCCTTGGGAGGGTGGAGGAGAGGGTGGATGAACAGTCACTGCCCATGCTGAGATAGAGCACGTTGCCTTCTCAGCACCTGGAGCAGGATTTAAGAGCCCCAGTGAGGGGGCTGAGCTGTGGCATGGGGTGGAGGGGGCTGTGCCAGCAGCACAGCAGAGGCAGTGGGGAGGCTTCACAGCATATGTGAGAGACAAGGAAATGTTGATTTGAGGGTTATAGTGGAAGAGCTGCTGGCAAGGGTCAGGATGGCCCCAGACTGGGGAAACAAAATGCCTGATAGAATATTGAATCCTGAACCCCTCAGGGATGGCTGGAATAAGAGCAGTAATAATATGAAGAGGCCAGTTTTATGTGGCCTTTGTCCCTTTGTCATCCTTTTTTTTTAATAGTCCCCCAGGATGCCATCATCCTGCCTGTGTGCATGGCACAGGGACATGTGGCTGGTTCTGCACTGGAGGGAGGGAGGGAGGAGGTTGCTACTTGTGGCTCAAGGCTGGGCCCCTCTTTGTGTTTGGATTCTGCATGAGAAATGAGCAAAACCCCCAATTTACCACTTGTCCCTGTGGGGATGCAGGAAATGAAAATAAGCTGTAAAATGTGCATGTTTTAAGAATGCTGTGTTGAAATTTCACTGGTGATGTAGCTGCTGTTCCAAACAGAGTTGCCAATGAAGTGAATTCAATGCCTGTGTTTAATTTCTCAGCCCCATTGAAACCAGTTGCACCTTCAGGTAGCAAAGTCAAGGCCATGAATTGCTGTTGGCCAAGTGAGAGCTTGCAGAAAGGTACACTGAGGACAGGAGAGGCAAAAGCCAAGGAGGAATCTACAGCATGAATAGTATTTCGGGGGTTGGTTCATCATGTTGCATCTAGTAAAGACAGTTGGGAACAATAAGTACACTCAGAGCCCTGGGAAAATATTACAACATGTCACATGTTAGAGCTGATACTCAAACAGGAATGAATGGAAAAGAAGAAGCTGGAGGCTTGTTCCAGAGCCCTTTACATAAATGAGAGGGCTCTGGGGGATATTGATACTGGATTAGAACCAGCGAGTCTTGAAATAATTATTTCAACTATGTGTTGATTAAAATCAGGAGGATATGGGAAGAAATGCATGAGTGAAAGCCTTGGAGGATCACAGGTCAAGTTCTATTTTAAAATGTCTTAGTTAATTTAAAGTGACTGCAATGTTAACTGTGCGAGTATTTTAAACAAACAAATTTGTCTTGTGACAGTCGTTCCTAGACCTTCAAGTGAGAACCACAACTCTGCTTCCCAAGAGCAGTTAAATAGTTTTTCCATACCAAAACTACATCAGGAAATGTGCTTCCCCTTTGGGGGTGCTCCTACCTCTGTTTGGGTCCTGCAGCCCACTCAGAGTTTTGGGGACTGACCTCAGGGCGCTCAGTGGTGGCCACAGTGGCCTCATGGCATGGAAAGCTGGTCTGTGAGCTCTGTGCTCTCTGGCTTTTTCTGCTTTGGATGGGGCTTTGTGGTTCTTAACTTTGCTTTAAATCTCTGGGTGAAGTGTTGGTTTACATCTCGTGTTTTACATTTATTTCAGATGATTGAAACTAACGATATTTCAGAAGAAAAGATAAAGATGAAGCAGACTATGGAAGGTATCAAACTGTAGTTGTTACTTGGAACACCCTATTCCAGTGGCCTGTGTGCTTTTTTTCCTCTAACTTTCTGCTCTCGCAGGCACAGCTGCGTGGAAGGGGCTTAGGAGGTCATTTCATCTCTCAGAATTCCTTGGATGGCATTTGTTGGCTGGCTTTGTTTTTTCCCTCTAATCTGGCTGAGTATGTGCAGGGAGGGCAGTTTTCAGTTGTGTTACCCAGTCACTATGCAGATGGTGCAGGTTGGAGACAGATCTGGGGAAACAGGCTCATTTCCATCCCATTGCTGATTTTTACAGCAAGTGAAATTCAGACCTTAATGTAATTTATTCACAGAAGAGGAGTGATAATGGTAGATATTAATGTGACTGGCTTACTTTTTATTAAGCTTACTATAAACCAAATCCATCCTTTTAACAAAACTTGAAATTTTATGCCCTCAGAAAATTTGTATAAAGGAGCTTTGGAACTGAACTGCACTCAGGCCCCTCACAGAGGGGGAGCTGTAACCTAAACTATGTTTCTATACCAAATTGTTTGCTGATTAACAGGTAATTCCTGCCTAGTGATGGCAGACCTTAACTAGGTCCGGCAGCCACTGCTCTGAATGGTCACTCAGCCCATGTGTGTGTTGTTTCCACACTGCATAACCCAAAGATGGGTGTACTGAAAACAACCAGGTCAGACTTGAGCCACAAAAGCATCAGACTTCAGATCTACAGCTCTGAGCAGGGAAATGCATCAGTTCCAGAAAACACATCTTTTGCAACTATCTCTGCCTTCCAGTGTAGGAGATGATACAAATAATTGTGCTGAAAGTTCCTTTTTTGTGGTTTTTATTAATGCTTTATTCTCTTTTTTCCCCTTCTTTTGTGGTTGTTTTCTTAAACCTGTTCGATATGACTTCCCACTGGGCATTCCACCCCTGAATGCCTGGATGGTGATGGGATGCAGTGAGAAACACCCGTTATCTGTCTCCTGCTGCTTCTCTGCTGTTGGGGATACCACTCTGAGCACCCCAACCACACAGTCAACATCTTGATTTGCACAAAGCATTTTCCAACCTTCTAATCTTTATCTTTTCATTTCCCCACAGACCTCCAAGACAAGCTGAGTAAAAGAGACAAAGAGGTGTCATCCCTGGTGTCCCAGACTGAAACTCTAAGGGCCCAAGTAAGTGGTAAGTTTCCCTAATCCAGTGTTGGTGGGAATGAAGCATTTCCCTCCTCATCCTCTGTACTGGTGTTGAACAAAGGTCCAGGTGCTGAATTGGGCTGGTATAAACCATGATGCTGCTGGTCTTTTAATGGATATTGTTGGCAAAAATTAATTCAGGAGTTGAACACAAACAGTGCAGGAAATATTTTTATCCTGTGAGGGAGGATTTGAGTTCACTGAATGGCTAAATCTAAAGAGACAGAAGTCAGTGGAGCTGAGTGTTGTTTACAAGATCTCCCCTTGTCAGATCCAGAGCTAACCCGGTCTGTGCTTTTTGGACTGGGACTGGGATTGGGAAAAGGCAAAAAGTGGGAATGTAAGGAAAGGCATAGTGACCTTTTTTCCCCCCAAACCCTCTGCTTCTCATAGCTTTGGAAAATAAATGCAAAACAGCAGAAAAGAAGGCTGATTCAGTGTTCAAAGAAAAGAAGAGGCTGGAAGGGGAACTGGAAGCCCTGACCAAGAAAACACACGATGCTTCAGGGCAACTGGTCCTGATTAGCCAGGAGCTGCTCAAGAAGGAAAGGTCAGTGTGCAGGTCTGGAGGGGACAGAGCTGGAGACAGAGGGGCTCTGTGGGTATTCATGTTCATTTTGGGTGCTGTAATTGAGCACCTGAAGAAATGTAGAGGTTGCATTGTCGAAGTCCAGCCCCCAACTTGCCTGTCTTTAGAGATGCTGATGTGGGAATTTGGTTAGAATTAGGGGCTGTGAACTCTTGAGGGCACTGCCCTTTCACTGCTTGCCAGGAGCTGCAAGACAGCTCAGTGGCCATGTAGATGCTGAATGAAGTCATCTACAAGCCAGCCAAGTTGGCAGCTGCCCTGTGCAGGTCCTAGTCTCCTTAAAGCTGGCACAGTGGGACAAGAAGAGATCTGAGCCCCTGAAGTGGTGCGAGTTGGGGAGACTTGCTCACTGGCCTTTGTTTGGGTGTATAGCAAAGATGGGAAGGAGCACAGCAGGACTCCAGTGGTGTGTGGGCTCTAGAAATGTTTTCATCTCTTCCTGCTGCTTCTTCCAGGAGCCTGAACGAGCTGAGAGCCTTGTTACTGGAGGCAAACCGGCACTCGCCAGGGCCGGAGCGGGACCTCAGCCGGGAAGTGCACAAAGCTGAGTGGCGGCTGAAGGAGCAGAAGCTCAAAGATGACATTAAGGGGCTTCGAGAGAAACTGGTTGTGCTGGTGAGAGCACAAAACCCCATCCTGGGCTTGGCCTGGGGCGGGAGGACTCTGTGCTGCTGGGGAGGGCAGTGGTCTGAGCCTTTCACTCTTGCTCCAAGTCTTCGTGGGTCCTTCTCCAGGGTTTTTCTGTTCCCACGGGTTTTAGATCCGGGGCTAAATAGGGCTAGAATTTGTGGGAGAAGGTGAAGGTCCTTCAGCTACCCTATGTGTTTTACACTGTCTCTGATCTAACATCCTCCAATTCCCGTGTACTTCAGTGTCCTCCAGTGGCTGAAATGTGAATAACCGATCTGGGACTGGAGCTACTGCTGTTGCTGTTGCACTCCATACGAGCCTGTGCTCTGCCCCCACCTGCTGCTGAATTCCCAGCGTGGTTCTGGGAGCTACGCGGATTTGTTCTTTGAGTTTCTGTAGTTCCTGTGTTTGATTTAACATGCTTCTCCTTTCCCTTTGCTGTCCAAGGACAAGGAGAAGTCAGTGACGGATCAGCGGCGCTACTCCCTGATCGACCCCTCGTCGGAGTCAGAGGTGATCCGGCTGCAGCACCGGCTCGTCAGCACAGAGGACGTGCTGCGCAATGCCCTGGAGCAGGGCCACCAGATGGAGAAGCTCATGGAAGCAATGAGGCTCTCCTCTGAGAAAACACAGGTAGAGCATCAGCGACCACCTCTGGGGTCGCTCAGCCCTCAGCAATCCCCTGGGATCTTGCCCTGTGCTCTGGGGGTGATGCCCCAGCTGGGTCCTTTTTCTCTCTGCTGGAGCCTTGTTCTGTCAGATGTAGCTTAAAGCTGTAAAATCCCTGCTGGCTGATAATCACAGATCCCCTTGTGCTCTGGAGAATGGCTGCTAAACATGGTGTTTGGGGGGAGCTGCAGTGTGAGTAACTGCTCGTTGTGTGTGCAATGTCATGTGGCTGCATGGCCTCGCACTGCAGGCACTTTAGAACATGGAAGTTGAGGGGTTTCTGCCATCCCTCTTCTTTGAGAGGTTTATTTCTGTGCAGTCCATAAGCAGAAACTTTGGAGGTGACCCTGGAAATATTTCCACTCTCACCATCTCCTGGAGGCACCTCTGTATCCAGTGTGGATTTGCTGATAGACTGTGAATGTTTCCACTCCAGTTACTGTCTCCTCTCCACAACTTCCTCTGCTCTCCCTTTGTTTCTTCTGGCTGAAGGAAAACTGCTTCTGTTGTCTGTCTTGCATCCCTCTTTATGAATGTGAAAGCTACAAATAACTTGACTCTCAACATTTGGTTTTTCCATCCCATACCCTTGGAGTCTCAGCCCTGACTGGTTCCTCCTGCAAAGTGACCTGCCCCTTGTGCCAAGCTTTGTGTTTTCTGTCCTTGATTGCTCTTCCAGTTGTATTTTCTCTTGGCTCTGCAACCAGGCCGTGGCTTTCAGAGCCCAGATGCACCAGTGCTCCTCTCATACTTGCTCATTTAAATTCTTGGCTGAAAATATCTTTCCCTTGCAGTAATTGGCATTCAAGGAGACACCTCAGGGTGGTACAGAGAACGGGCAGAGAGCTTGTTTTCCCTAATGCGGGTGCAGATATGCTGTGGTGGGTAACCTTGAGGGTATCTCCTCCCAAGACAGTCCCCTTTGGATGCACCAAACATTTGCATTGCGGGTGGTCAGGAGGAGGGTACGAGGTAAAAATTGCAGCCCTGAAAGCTCTACTGGCTCAGCTGAATGTCTGTGTGTTGCAGACAAGTGTCTATAGCCCCCAATGCAGCAGCACCAGCTGTCTGCCAGCACCAGGCAGGACAGCTGGAGTTGTGATGACAAGTTTGTGGCAGTCCAAGATGTACCATAATTGTGTTGGTTCCTCCAGAGTGACTTTAGCATCTGTGGTAATTGCTGGGTGTCAAATGGAGGTATATCATGACAGCCTCATGTGTTGGCAGCTACAGAAGGGATGGGGAAGGTTATTCTCTGTTTGCTTTACTGCAAAGTCCCTTGAGAAAGGGAAATCTTCCCTTTTGCATTCCCATCTCCAGAGCTGGTGCAGGTGGTAGTTATTTCTCCCTGAAGTGTAGAAAATAATTAATCTTACATGAAGTGACTTGGAATAGGCCTTATGAGGTCAGCTAACATGTCCCTGGTATTAGTTTGATACTTTCATGCTTAATAAAACTTAGAGATATAACAGGATATCATTATGTCTTCAACTACAATGCATGGTGCAAAGAAGCAGAGGATTACTGTGGGAAGCCAGGCTTCAAATTTCTGTTGATGTCAGGGGTTTAAAGTGCCTGTTTACAGGGAGGTGTAAATCAAAGTTGCCCAAACCAAATCTCTGTCCTGTAGGGGTGATTCTGTACCTTTGTTGTCCCTGAAGGATGGAGCTGGAGCTCCTCTAATGATGGGTTTTAAACCCTGCAGTCTTGTTTCCCCATAATGTCTGGTTTTCCTTCCATCAGCAGTTCACTATCAACTGTGACTCTGATTTCCAAAGCCCAAGTACCTGGCATTTGGAATGCTGGGACTTCTCTTGCTTGTGCTGGCTATTCTGTCATTTTGAAGCTGAAGGGCTCTGTGTTATCCCTGCTAAAGAAACATTATAAATGTTTAAAAGTTCTTGTTCTTTCTAAAGATAGAACAGCCTGTCCTGGCTGGCAGGCTTGTCCCTGGAGGTGGGAAATGGCAAATGTCTTTTTCAGTGCTGGATGTTCAGTGTGCCATGTTTTGCAGCTAACGCTGCCCTTGGCTAAAGGTTTGCTGTTTGGGATTTAAGAGCTGGAAGTGAAGAGTAGGTCTGTGTCTGTAAGGAACTTGGGATGTTTTGTGGCTGGGAGGCATGCTGGGCATTGGGCCAGGGTGCAAAGGGCAGGAAACTGGGATTTTTGTATCCTCCTTTCCTTGTGCATGTGGGCAGCTAAGGAAGGACATGTCAGCTTTGCCAGATTTCAGTGCTCATAAGCAAAACCCCCGGGATCTGTGTCCCTCTTCAGTAAGAACTGTCTGTGCTCCATTGCAGACTGTTGGAAATTCTGGGTCTTCTAACGGGATTCACCAGCAGGATAAATCCCACAAGCAAGAGGTAAGTTACGAGCAGGATCTTGTTTAAAACTGACTGCTTTGTGTGATTTTGCTGTGCTGGGGACACCACTTGGATGGGACAGTTCTGCCAGCCAAAGTTTGACTTTGTCATTCCACATTGAAAGCAAAAGGTTTTGCACAACTGCAGTTACCAAGTGTGGTGGGAACCTCACTAAATACCCCTTGAAGCCGTGGGGAAGGTGATGGTGAGGGTCTTGATGAGGTGCAATGGGTACTTGTGCTGGGAGAAGCAGTGGGACAGCAGAGAAGCACTGCAGTGTCCTGGGTCAGTGCTATGTGACTTTTCTCCTGGCAGCCCCAGCCAGAATGTGCTCAGACTCAGGTCTCTGCCATCCTCTTTACACGGGTGGCATTTGTGGGACACACTGTCCTGCTCTCAGTTTCATTATTCAGGACAAGACCTGTAGCCTCAGATTTTATCTCCCCACAATCTGAGGAAGAGGCAGTGGGACTTACTGGGAGAGCAGTGGGTCAGGATATGGCATTCCACTCCACTTCAGTGTCCTCTTCCAAAAAAGGCCTCTATGGTTGTCTCATTTTGCCTAACAAGGTCTGTTTTCTTCCAGGAGAAGCTCTGATAGAGAAGAGGTGAAGAGGATCATTTCACACCAGTATCAGCTCCTCTGCACAGTCAGGATAAACAACACCACATCTGGCTTTAGTACCTCCAAAAGACCACACACAGTATTTTCACTTTAAAAAAGGACAATGTTTATAATGTACTAACTGATGTAATCAGGACAATCCTGGAGTCCAGTTTTCCAAGACAGCCATTGTTCCAGGAGGGAGCAGAAGGATCTCTCTGGGTTTGGTTTCTTATTTGTATTGGTTTTGACTGTGGAATTTGTGTTGTTTGAGCTGCCCCTGCCCCACCAGCTGGCATGGTCTGGATGGCAGCTGCCCCGACCGGTGGCTGAAGTGTCAGCGAGTCCCAGTAACCCCCCAGGAGCTGCAAAGGGATTTGCTTCTCGTGTCCGACTCCAAAGTGTGTGCCCAGAGGCTTCAAGCTTCCCATAGGGTCTGCCCCTTCTCTCCCACCCACCCTGATGTCCAGAGGACATGCACAAGTGAGTGAAACCTGCTGGGATGAGGAAAACAGGCTGTGGGGATGTATTCCCCTCCTCTCCTTGCAGAAGACACCACTTTTAGAGCACAGAGGCTGCGCTTCTTGTATCATAGCATGTTGTGGGAGATAATCCAGTTTTGAAGGAATATTTATTTTGTTTGTGTCCCCCCTGCTGACTTTGGGGAAGGAGCTATGGTGGTTCTGAGTTTGGGGATGGGCACAGTTTGCTCAGGTGCCTTTCTTTCTGCAGTGAGATCTCTGAGCAGACCTGTTGATGTCCCATGCCACAGCCAGCTGTCCAGCCTGGCCCCTCTCACTCATGGGGGTTTTACTGGGTCTGTTTTGAACTCAGGATCCACAGATGCTGGATCTCAGCATCACTGGCCTGGGAGCTCCATGTGGGGAGCAGTCAGTGTGGGATAGATGCCTCGAGGAGAAGGTTCCCTCCTTGCCTGTTTAATTTAACAGCTAATTGGGGATTGCCTGGCAATTTCCAGAGCTGTTCTTGGCTCTTCAGTGTGATTACCTGAGGTGGATGAGGTGAAGGTGCTGCTGTGAGTACTCTCACAGCAGTGGCTGCCTGACTTTGATGGATTCAGCAGTCCTCTGATACGGCCTGAGAGTATTTGGAGCAGAGGAAATTCAGGACTGGAGCCCACATGGCTCTCAGGTCTGTACCAGCAGTGCAGACCCAGGCAAGGATCCCGTTCCCTCTTCCCAAGGCTTTACTCTAACTTTGCACCACAGCTCCCAAAGGATGTGAGGGCAGAGGAAGAGGATAATGTGCTCTGAAAGATGTGAGAGAGCCCAGCTCAGGTTCACTGTTCAGTAGCACAGGGAACAGTCACAGCAATATTTTACCAGTTTCCCTCCCATCAGTGCCCAACTCCTCCAGACTTATGAGCTCTTATGTTATGATGGGGCATCTGTGAAAGGGCAAGATCGAAGAGATCAGTGGGGGAGGAGATCTGAGCCAGACCTTAGGCAGGTGAACATGATGGCATATCAGCTCCATTGCTTTTTGCCCTGATTTCCCACAAAGTTGTGTTACTTTTTCATAGCAGGTTGCTGGACTCCTGCTTCCTTGAAGGATGAGCAGCCTGGGAAAGACTTGGGCTTCATGGCTGTGATTCTGCCATGAGGGGGATGATGGTGAATATGTGACCCTGCTCACTTCATGCAGGATTGGTGATCTCCCATCCTTCAAAGGAGGATGGCAGAGGAAAGGGACATCAGGGGTGTAAAAAGTGTCAGAAAACACAACAGAAATCTGGCACATGGCACTGGGAGGCAGAGCCTGGGATCAAACTGGCTGGAAGGAATTCACATGGAATCCCATCCTGCCTTATTAGAGTGTTTCTTCAGCTCTTGCTAATCACCAGGGAGATTGCCACATCTCTGCCTAGCTCTGCCTCGAGTTTCCCAAGGGATCATAGGGGTGGTCTTCAAAATCCTCATGGTGGTGTATTCATCTAAGTGATTTAGCAGAGTCCCAGAGGGAGTGTTTGTTTGTTACAGCCCTCAATAGTGAATACCTCACTGGGAGCTTCTGTTTTGAAGACTTTAGGGCTGGTGTTTCCAAAGTGCTACTCTGGCTGGATGGTCCCTGAAGTCATGTGTGCAGCTCCTCTGGGCTTCCCAGGGCTTCCTGCATTCCTGCAGGATGGAGGCCCCATTCTGGTTAGTAACTTATTTTGCCTGATAGGTCTTCTAGAGACTTGTGACCAGCTACCTTCACCTACAGAGGAAAGATACCTGTGTTTTCCATCTCCTTTGGCTCTGCACAGGGCGGAATTCCCCAGGAGTGGTTATGGGGACCATATATTTGGTTCTGTTAATCAGATTTGAACCTGTCAGGCTGGAGGAGTGTCTGGCTCCTACCTCCTCCCAGGGACCATCCCCTGAGAGCAGCTCAGATCTGTGGCTTTTCCTGTTCAGCTTGGGTGACAATGCAGAACAGCAGCAGATGGATCAGAGCAGGTTCAGAGTTAGTGCTGATGGTTTTTTCTGGCTGTACTGGTCCCTAAGGATCAGCCAGGAGCTGATGGCACTGCTTGGCTCTCTGTGGAGACTGTGTGGTTGTTCTGTTGCAGGGCTGTACCCAAACAGGGAGTGGGGTGAAGTCCCCAATTCCCTTGGGGTGCAGGTCCATGGGGGCTGCTCCCTGATATGACCAACCACAATACCAACAGGATATGCTGTCTCATGGGTCATCTGGGCTTCAGCTCAACCCTGTGTAAGGGGCCAGGACGGATTAGACCTCAGCCATGTCCTCCCTCTCGAAAATTGGCACAGGCTTCCTCAGGGCACTGGCCTCTGCCTGCCCTTCTGAGGTTATAAGAGACCAAACTAGGGACAAACTTGGAAAAGACAAGGAGGAGATTCCCCAGCCCCTCTATTTATTTGTAAGTTTAAGTGCTATTTTTGCCTAAGTGGTGGTGTATAAAGTACTTCACAATACTTGGTCTTACTGGCTTGGTTCTTCGGGAGAGATTCCCAAGGGCGTTGGAGCGCTGATGCACCATCTCCTGTCGTCGATCCGGGCTGGTTCCTGTTTGTGCCTTCACTCCCCCTTCAGCTTCAGCCTCGCTCTTGTCTCGATCCCCGAGAGCTGGTCTTGGGGGCTGTGCGCTCCCCAGCCCTTCTCCCAGCCTGAGAGTGCCATGGTTTTCCACCTGGAGCTGGGTCTGGAGCATCGTGCCCCAGAGCTGCAGGGCTGGGGGCAGGAGGTCACACACTGCTGGAGCTCTGGGCTCCGAGGGAAGGACCAGCACCCAGGGCCAGTGGCATTTCCCTGACAGTTAGTGATGCTTTTCTGCTGAAAGCTGAGCTGCTATCCAGTGAAAAAAGCCTTTGGAATGGAGACTGCTCTGTGTTGAGTGATTTCTTCTCTAACTCTCAAGACCAAAGGGAAAAGAATCAGTCTTGCGTGGGGATTTCAGCTTTTTCCCTCATGCAGCAGCATCCAGAGAGCTGGAGCAAGGGGGCAGCACTGTGCTGGTGCCCTCTGAAATGATGGTGCCAGGCTGCCAGCCACGGCATTACAGCTCTTGGAATGATGGGTGCCAGGCTGCCAGCCAAGGCCTTACAGCTCCTGCCTCCCCCCAGCCACCAGCAGCTCCTCTGCTTGCAGTAGAGATGCATGAGGGTTTCATTAAACAAAATGATGCCAATTACACTGTAAAAGTCTTAACAAAAATTCCAATACTCCATTATTTGGCAGCTTTAGCAGCTCAGCACTATCTGTAGGGAGTTATTAATACACTAAGATCCTATAGGCCTCGTGTAAGTTACCAGAATAAAGACAACACTAGATGTATAAATGGATGATAACCTTTTACCCGTACAGTATGTATTACAATTTTGTAGCTTAGTCATTTTTTGGCTATCAGATTTTGTTAGTATGATATAAAAAAAAGACAAAAAAAAAAAGGTTTGACTGCTAATGTCTATTTTGTTATTTGATTCATTTTCTTCTTCTGTACAAAAGCTGTACAAATCTGTCTGTGTAACTCCTCCACATCTGTATTCATGTACCACCCCCCTGTCCTGGCTTGCTGGTGTGGTGAGCTCGTACTAAACAATAAACTCTGTGGCTGAAGTTGGGCACCCCGGCGCTGCTGGGGTGTGTTCAGGGTGGTCTGCAGTGCACGAGCTGTGATGAGCTGGAGGAGGCTTGGGACATGGGGCTGTGGCACTGTCCCCCTTGCCTTGAGTCATGACAGTGACCTTGAGCCATCTGTCTTTGGGCTCTGCAGATGGCTGGGAGGCTGCAGAGCTGCCCTGGGGATGAGCTGTGCTAGACTGGCACCTGGTGGCCTCTGCTCTGCTGCATCCTGTGCCAGAGGTGAGGACAGCCAAGAGCTGGAGCAGCTCCTGTGGTCAGGCATGTCCTGAGCCGTGGGGTGATGATGTTGTTTACTAATCTATGGTGCTTTTCCCTCTTATTATCTCCCCAGTCCCTCACTGACATCCGCAACACCCTGAGGTGAGGAGTGTTGCAAGATTGCTTCAGTGGCCTTGGGTTTGCTGTGCAACATCCACACGTGTGAAAGCCAGGTGAAAAGAGCAGGTGTGGGGATTCCCTCACAGGGACTGAGCTCTGTGGTGCTGGCAGCCCCACCCATGAGCCTCTGCCCAGGTGCTGCTTTGGGGACCCCTTGGTTGGTAAGGGAACAAACATAAATGTACTCTTTGGATTTCATCCATGGTTTTGTGGGAGTTCTTGTGTCCTGTCCCTGCCAACTCACACTGACAGTTCAGGGGCAGAGCAAAGCAAAGGAAGAACCCAAGTGCTGAGTGGGAGTTACCATTTAACAGAACAAGAAACTGGCACAGCAGAGGAGCAAGTGGCTTAGAGGTAACTCAAGTCTTAAACTGAATAAAAGAATAAGGAGGTCTCCTGGGAGACCTTTGGACATGTTTCTGTAATGAAAGGGGCTCCAAGAAAACTGGAGAGGGATTTTGGAATAGCACCTGGAGTGACAGGACAAGGGGGAATGACCTTCCCACTGACAGAGGGCAGGATTTAATGGGATATTGGCATGAAACTCTTTCTTGTGGGGGTGGTGAGCCCCTGGCACAGGTTGCCCGTGGAAGCTGTGGCTGCTCCACCCCTGGAAGTGCTCAAGGCCA
>JAOXXN010000246.1:2910030-2927124 GCA_026770055.1 Myrmophylax atrothorax | reverse complement strand
GGTTTGGGTTGTGAGGGACCTTAAAGCTCATCTTGTTCCACCCTCTGCCACGGGCAGGGACACCTTCCTCCAGCCCAGGCTGCTCCAAGCCCTGTCCAGCCTGGCCTTGGACACTCCCAGGGATGGGGCAGCCACAGCTTCCCTGGGCATCCTGTGCCAGGGCCTCACAAGGAAGAACTTCCTCCCAATATCCCACCTAACCCTGCCCTCTGCCAGTTTAAAACCATTCCCCTGCTTTCTTTGCCATAATTTTTGGAAGACCAGTTTGTTCCTTTCCTGGTCCTTCCCCTTGCAGATCCCTGTGTTCCCTTAATTTCTACTGTGTCTGCTCCAGGGGAGAGCACAACTTCCCAATTTTGATTTTCAGGGCCTTGGTACCGAGTGTGCTGATGAAGAGCCACACCAGGCAAAGTTCACCAACGAGAGGTATCATTTGGGGGGTGAAGCTGCAGGTTGTTCCAACAGGGAGTGCGGGGCTGTGAGGGTTGGGTTTTACTGGGGACCTCAGTGCTGGCATGTGAGAAGGGGCAGGAGGGACTGGGAGGACCCTTGGCAGCTCAGGTGGGCACTGCTTTATCTTCCCAAAAGGCCCAGACACAGGGAACAGAACTGCTTAGTTCCCAGGGCTCTTCCATGGGGCTGTTGGTGCTCACCCTGAGCTGCACCTGAGCACTCAGGTGTGCTTTCTGTCTGGCTCTGCTTAGCTGTGGTCTGGGGGGTTTCCCCTTCTGTCCAGGTCTCCTCCCACAGCAGTGGTGCAGGGAGAAGCCCCTCTTGCAGCTAGTGGGAGAGACGGAGAACAAAAACCAGAGGAAAGTCGTCGTGGTTGCCAGGAGCTTGTGGCTGCCATGTTTTCCTGCCTCTTACACTGCTGTTCTCTGCTCATTTAGTCCAAGGGGTACCTGGTCTTGGAGGGCAAGAACAGAACTGGGAACTTTTGGGGAAGCCAGAGACTTTGCCTTGTTTGGAGTAGAGCAGACAAGAGGAAGGTGGTTGTGCTTGAGCCTGTAATCCCCCCGCCCCGAGTCCAGTGTGCTGCTGGTGTGTCAGGAATGGCACAGGGGGCCTGCTGCAGCCTGTCAAAGGTCACAGCCTGGACTGGAAGCAACCTCCTTCCCCAGCATATGTGGAGTTGGACCACTTGGCCACCTGCCCCAGTGCTGGCTGAGCCTCTCATCCAGGGGTGGTGGGAGGGGAACTTGCTGCTTTTGTGACCCAGTTCTGGGTGACAATCCTCCAGGGCAGAGGACTGTGCCCCCACACCTTCAGTTCCCCTCCAGCTGCTGTCTGCTTTGTCTGTAGGACACGGTTCAAAAACATCAAGGGCAAGTCTGTAAAGAAAAGCCGGGACTGGATCCTGGAGAAGAAGGAGCGTAGACGACGACAGGGCAAGTGAGTTCAGCTGAGGCTGGTCTGGCCTGCTGGCAGCTTTCGACAAACCCATTCCCTTCCCCTCCCAGCACTGCACGTGGGTGGTGCTGAGCTGCTCCCTGCTTTTCTCCACAGGGAGGTGCGAGCAGACACGAAATACACGGGTCGGAAGCGCCGCCCTCGCTTCTGAACTGCTCTGGACACTGCTGGTGTGGAGGGTGGCGCGTGGGTGCCTCCAGCGAGCCTCCTGTGGATGGCACAGATGGGCACCTCACACCTGGGACTTGCTGGGACACGTCATTGTGGCTCTTCGTGGTGTAAACTGGCTCAGGTGCTGCCCAACAGCGAACTGCAAAGCTTCCAGCCCTGTTTGCCTGGTGAAGGTGGAGTGGCAGACAGTGCTCTGGCCACTTGGTGTCTGCAATGCTGTTGCTTAACCCTCCTGAGTGCAGCAAGCCAGTTGAGCTGCAGGTGAGCCAGGACATGATATCCATCCTCCTCACTAAAGAGTCAACATTTTGGAAGTGTTTGCTGGTCTCCTGTGTCCTGCTTCCGTGCTGGAGAGTACTGAGGTGGGAATATGGCACCCAGTTCCCTGCCAGCTTCCCCTCTGTCTGCAGGCAGGGAGTCAGGCACTGTAAAGCTGCAGATCCCATGAGGGCAAAGCTTCCTCCTGGCAGAAGTGCAATTCCTGGGGGCATTGCTCCCAGGAGTGCTTGGCATCCTGTTTGTTTTAGTGCTCCCAGGCTGCTGGGGCTGACTTTACCCCATCACCTTCCCCTGAAACACAGAGGTGCCAGCCAGAGCTTTACAGTTACAAATGTTTATTCTACATAAAAATTCCACAAAATGGGAAGCTGTTTTGCACCCAAAGCTTTGGGAGAAGAAAGGGAGGCTAGCAAGGAGGGAAAAGAGGGAAGGAGAAAAGAGGCAACATACAGTGTCATCCAGCCCAGTGAGACAGAGCAAGCCAGGGTCAAGATCCACATAGAAAACAAGGACACTTAGCTCACAGTACAGCAACAGTACAACTCCACGGGGGGCTCGGAAAGCCTTCAAGTACATTAATTACAAAAGAAACCAATCCCCAGTTCGAGTGCAAGCTGTGCGTGCCCCACACTGCTCGTGGAATACTGCATCGACACGCTCCCGGTGGGGAGGGCAGGTGGCACCTGGAACAGAGGAGGTGGGACCCAAAGGACAAGCGGGCAGAGGTTGGGGGCTGGAAAGAAAAAGTGAAGTGTCTTCCCAAAGCACAACCACACTTGGTGATTTGGTCTGTACATGCAACGACAGGTAAAAAGGAACTGAACGGGGCTTCCCGTAGTGCAGGGGTAATTATTGCACCAAAACACCCTCCCCTCACAGCGAGGACAGTGTGAGCCTGCCTGTGGGGCAGCAGTGGCAGCCTGCTCCTCGCCTCGGAGCCTGGCACTGCCATGGCCTGCAGGATCCCAGCAAAGTGCCAGCGGCCCCCGTTGGCCCCGTGTCCGGCTCCTGCTGCTGGGGGGCTGCTGGCAGTGGTGGTGCCACAAGGAAGGAGCAA
Source organism: Myrmophylax atrothorax (assembly GCA_026770055.1). Classification (NCBI taxonomy): domain Eukaryota; kingdom Metazoa; phylum Chordata; class Aves; order Passeriformes; family Thamnophilidae; genus Myrmophylax; species Myrmophylax atrothorax. Next base: position 2,924,207 of record JAOXXN010000246.1, on the reverse strand, counting down.
GGGCCAGAAACCATCCCCCCCCCGGTGCTGTTCCTGGCCTTGTGCCTTGGTGAGGGTGCCACAGCCCTGTCAGGTGAACATGTGCCACAAAAGCCGCTGCTTGGAAGAAAAGAAAAGGTCACCTTGTGCTAGCAGTGGGCATGGCTGCAGGGCGGGAGCCTGGGAGGAGGGTTCTCCTGCCTGCCCAGTGTTATTGCTTCCCGTGGTGGCAGGGCACTGCACCGGGGCAGGAGTGCGGGCACTCTGCATCACCTCCAGCTGCTTTTCCTGCAGCCAAACACATTCCTGCCGAGCAGGGACCCTGCCTGTCCCCCCTTCCTGCCCTGCCTGCACAGTGCTGGCACCCCAAGCCCTTCTGCCCATGCAGGCTGCAGTGCTGGAGCTCATCAGTTGGTGCTGAAAGAAGGGGGGTTGTACCCCAAGGGACATGGGCTGGGCACCGCGGGGGGACCAGGCTGGACACGCTTCCCGAGGGACGTACAGTGGAACCTCGGGTGACAGTGGCAGGGAAGGAGCCGTGTCAGGGCTGCTGCTGGGCAGGGCTGGCTCCAGGGCAGGCAGTGCTGTGTCATTACAGCCACTGCCTTCCCCCAGCACCCCCATATGGGCACCAGTGCCCGAGCCACAGCACCCCAGGGCTGCAGCAGCCCTGCCCTGGCCCCAGAGGGCAAAAGGTGGTGACGCTGCCTGTGGCTGGAATCCTGGCTGCCATCAAGTGCCCCTTTTCTGCTCCCAGCACCTGGGCTCCCAGCACCATCCCAGTGCCTGGCAGTGAGCCTGGCCACAGGTGCCTCACCTGCCTGGGGCTCCTCTCTGGTGCTCTGGCATGTGCACATGCCAGCTGGAGCCCTGGGCTCTCCGGAAGAAGGTGAGGGCAGAGCCCTGGCCCCAGCCTGAGGGAAACGGCAGTGGCAGCACAGGACCCCTCTAAGCTGCCAGCAGGACCCCACAGCAGCTGCATCCATCTCATGGGCATGGCAGAGGACACAGGGCACCCGGGTGCTCCCAGAGCACCCCACCAAGGGCAGGTGCCTCCCTGGATGGCCGAGCAGAGGGGCACTGTGGCAGGAGCAGTGGGGTGCCAGGAGGTGGCAAAAGGGCAGTCAGGCACTGACCTGCTCAGGAACTGATTGGATACAGGAGGAGGAAGGCTGCTACTCCTCATTTGCAGGGGGGTGGATGCAGCAAGGAATGCTCCTGGGACCATGACAGGAGAAAGCCCAACTGTCTCCAACCCCCAGACACGGGTGCCTGTGTGGAGAAACCAGGCTGGAGCACATGGGTGCTGCCAAGGGCTGTGGGCACCAGTGCCAGAGCCCAGGCCCTGGGGCAGCAGGAACCAGGACCACAGTGTGCCAGGGCTGAGAGCAGAACGATGAGGCTCTGGTGCAGGGCGAGCAGCTAAACTCACCAGCCTTATACTACCTGTGCCATCCTGCCCTGCTAGGCCAGCACCCAGGTGCAGCACAGGTCCCCACATGGCATGTCCCTGTCCCCAGGCAACTGTGATGGCCCCAAGCAGCAGCTGCTTATCCCACACAGCTCCATCAGGCACCCACCACCCACAGCAGCACATCCAGCCCCTGGCACCTGCACCAGAGCAAGGGCTCTCCTGGGGAGGGGACAGCCCTGCCACTGGCAGGGTGACAGGGACAGAGCCTCAGTGCCAGGCACAGCCATGGAGCAGGCAGGGCCAGGCAGAGCACACCTCTGGGGAAGGACCCTGGAGAGAAGCAGCCCAAGGGAAGGTGTTTGCAAGCACAGACGCGGCTGACAGACATGAGAGCACTGGTTGGAGGTGATGGGCAAGCTGGGGAGGTTGACTGGGCACTGAGCTCCCAAAGACCCCTAACACCTGTCTCCTGTCCCTCCTTATCCTCGGCTGTCCCTAACACAGACTGCCCAGCACAGGAGGAGCAGCAGCACCCAAGGGCGCCTCTGTCCCCACCTGGTCCCAGCCAGCCACCCAGGCTGGAGCAGTGATGAGAGCTCGGGTTCCCCCCGCAGGGTCCCCCTCGCGCCCATCACCGTGCCCTGTCCCCCGCCTGCGCCCCGGGGCCGGCGCTCCCTCCACACAGACGCACCGCACCGCACACACAGCGTCACAAACAACCATGCATTAGAAACTGAAATGCTGCTGGGAGGCTCCGGGGCTGCGTGGGTCGCTCCGGCGTGGCTGCAGCCCCATGGCACGCGCGGCTCCGTCCATCGCACACAAACAGTCCCGTGGGGTGGGTCTAGCCGAAAATGCCGCCGAAGGTGGAGGCGATGACGATGCCCAGGATCACGCAGCAGATTATGATCATGATCTTCTTCTGCTCAGGCGTCCCAGCAGCGGCAGGGAGAGAGGGGAGAGGGGATGGTGAGTGTTGGGGTGGGATGGGCACAGGAGCCGAGGCTGCAGGGTGCCCTGCTCCCCTTTGCCAGTGATGGGCTCTGAGCAGCACCTTGGGAGCCAGAGGGGCTCTGGCTGCACTTGGCTGGCTGAGCTGAGCTGGTGGCCCCCAGGTCCCTGAGCTGATACCAGAGCAGGTGTCATGAGTGGGACAGGCAGCTGGCACTGTGCTCAGGGGCTGAGCTGGACCATGCCTTTTCTCTACTTTCTTTTGGCAAGGAGCATGGCTGACTTTCACAGCAGGCCTGGCCCAGGGGATCCACCCTGTCCCTTTCCCTCTCCCCAGGCAGTGCCCCTGTCCCTTTCCCTCTCCCCAGGCAGTGCCCCTGCCCCATGGCTCATTGTCAGCTTTCATGCAGCCTCAGCTGTGCCACCCACAGGCCCTGGGCTGCAGCCATTGCAGTGGGGTAACGTGGTGCCCAGGAACCTGCAAGGTTGTGCCACCCTGCCCCGGGCAGGCAGAGGGGCAGGCAGCGTGTCAGCAGTGCAGGCAGAGGCAGACAGGCCCCAGCCAGAGCCGTGACTCACCCGTCTGGCTTTGCTCTGGTACTTCACCGCTTTTTTGGTGTCAGACACAGCTCTCTCCACGTAGTCCACCGAGTGCTCCACGTTGTACTCGATGCGGTCAATCATCTCTCCCTGCAGAGCGAGGACACAGCCCACGCGCCCACGCGCGTGCCGGCGTCAGCTCCTGCCTGCTCTGCTGCTGCCTGGCACCGGCTGGATGCCACCCTGCCCGACGGCCCTGCGTGGAGAGAGGGATTGTCAGCTGCCTGCAGGCACTGGGTGCTCTGGGTGCCCTGGGGTGGGAGCTCTGGACTGTGTGCCCTGTCCCAGAGGACCCCTGTGCCCATCCCAGCAGGGAGACAAGTAAAGCTGGGGGTAAAGGTGGGTTCCCAGCCCAGTCCTGGTCTGGTGGCCACCCTGTCCAAACATCTCAGGTGACATCAAAGCCACAACAGGATCTACACGGACACTGTGCCACACACTGCAGACACTGGAGGCTCGTCAGGGAGCAAGGACAGCACCAGCAGTGCCACAGGGGATGCTCCCAAAACCAAGCGCATGCAGGGATGACCATGATCCACACAAGCGCCGTGCCGAGGGCAGGAGGGCCTGGAGTGAGGCCAGCTAGGACTGCAGGGCCCTGCAGGGCCCCTACCCCGCTCTGCCCACCTCTGTAGGGGTGGGCTCCTGTGAATGTGGGGACATGGGCTCAGGTGAGCTCCCTTTGACCCCATCCTGACAGGGCAGGGAAGCCGCCAAGTCCTGCAGCAGCTGGACAGAGTTGGCAGGGGCCATTGGCTCAAAGCTCAGTGCCCTCCTGTATGGCATGGAGGGAACTGGAGCCACAGAACTGAGGGCTCATGGCCAGAGGGTCTGCAATGCCCATTTCTCAACCTAATGCTAGAGAGCATGGGGAGGATGAGCCTTGAGGCCCAGGGTTGCTCAGGTGTTACCCCCCAAGCACTGACTCCACCAGCTGTTCCTTGCCTTGCCTTGCCTAAAGCTGCTGCTTCTCCTTCCCACCTGTGCCATGCCTTGGCCACAGCAGAGCTGCCAGCCCTGCTGCCAGCCTGGCATCCCTCTGCTCCCAGTGCCAGGAGCTCAGAGCCTCTCACCCCACAGGCCAAGGCAGGGTGCTGGCACTGCCAACCCTTAGAATGGTGCAGGCAACCACAAATCCCACACATCTGTCATGCAGGAGCAGCCATGCAGAGCAGAGCATGCAGCACCACGGGGCTCGGCCAGTGGCCTTTACCTGCCACCGACGTGTCCTCGGGCCGTGGCAGCATGGCGGGCAAGAAGGGGCGTGAGCAGAGACACCGGAGCATGTGCCCGGCTGAAGGGCCACGTGCCATGGGCTGGTGGCACCTCAAGCTCACCCGTCTGGGCCCAGTGCTCAGGGGAGATGGAGAAATCTCCCCCTGCATGGCAGCCACACACTGCCCTCCTCCAGAGCCCAGCACCAAACCTCCCACCCCGGGCACGCGGCATCCCCGGTGCTGGGGTGGCGAGCGGGGGGTTCCGGCCCTGGTGAGCACAGCTCAGCTCCACTGGGAGCTCTGTTGGTTCTAGATGTTTTTTCCCTTCAGCACCCACCCAGGCAGGGGATCACTGTCCCAACCTCCCCACCCACCGCAGGGAGCCCCCTCACACCCTAAATCCCCCAGGTGAGAGTGGCCCCTGGGCAGCAGGGTCTCCCTACCTGGCTCTCCACCAGCATGGCCATGTCCATGAACATGTCGTGCAGCTCTCGGATGCTGTTCTCCAGTTTGATGATCTCACTGTGCCGTGTCTCGATCTCGTTCAGCGCCTGCTTGGTGATGTTTGAATCCATGATGATCTGCAAGGAGACAAGGCCACTGAGCATCCTGCCCAGCCCCAGCTCAGGTGCTGGGATTGGGGGCACCAAGAGAGGGACGAGAAGGAGCTCCAGAGCTGCTCCAACAACTCCAGCCAGGTAGTTTGCAGCAGGATGCCAGGATGCAGGCTCTGCTCCAACAGCATCCTCAGGTCAGACCTGACCTCTAGAGCCCCTCTCCTGTACTGGGGCCACTGTGGCAGCACATCCACCAGCCCAGCCCCTGGGATGAGGGGCTGGCTCAGCTGCAGCCCGTGCTTACCCCAGAGGAGAAGATGGCCGGGTTGCCGCTCTCCAGCATGTCCTCCAGCTCCTCGCTGGTGGTGGTCCTGCCAGCTGCAATGACACAACACGGGTCAGGGTGAGTCTGCTGTCCCCACCACGAGTCCCACAGTCCCACCACAGGGCTCTGCTGGCTCCATGGCATTTCCCACAAGGGCAATGCAGCAAAGGTTCCAGCCCCAGGAGCGCACTGGGCAGATCAAAAGGCTGCCCTCTCACTGCACTGGGGGAACACTCCTGCCCAGAAACCTGGCAAAACACTGGAAAATCCTGAGCCCTGGACCTGTGCCTCCCCAGAGAGCTCCAGAGTACATCTGCTTCTTACTTGAAAACTCTGGAAATTAAAGTTTCCTGGGGAGAAGCTGCTCTCCCAAAGAGACAAGCAGCCCAAAGCTTGGTGGGAGCTGCAGCATTGAGGGAGAAGCAAGCTCAGCCCTGAGTTGGCAGGGAGAGAATGGCAGGAGACAGTGCCCAGGGCTATTGGAAGCTCTGGGACAAGCAGACATGAAGCCAGTGAGGGACTTCCCACCTCAAGGCACAGTCCTTGGCCCAGCAGTGCCCAACTGGATGGAGTGACCATCCCCATGGAGCAGCTCCCAGGGGATGAGGGCAGGAGCAGCCCCAGCAGGGTGAGGGAAGCTCCCAGGGAAGCCTCCAGTGGCACAGCTCTCTCCCACCACCCAGCTCATGCTGGGTGCCAGTTTCCCCAGTTCTGCAGAGAGATGCTCCATAAATAGGGAAGACTCGAGGCACCTTGGGGCTGCAGGAGACCAAAAAGCATCAAGGGCTCAGCTGTGCTCCTTGGCTGGCAGAAGTCCTGCCCCTGGCAGCAGCGCTGCACGGGCACCTGCAGAGCCACAGCTGGGGCTTGGCTGGACACACCGAGGACAAGGCACCTTCCCAAGGCTGGTATCCTCTGTCTGGAGCTGGCTTTTCAGCCCTCCTTAGACACAAATCCATACAGCTCATGGAGAGATGGATAACGCAGTCCTGTCTGCCTGTGTGTGAGAGTGACTGCCTGACTCGGCTGTGCCCCAGCTCAGACAGGTCTGGCACTGCCCACGCTGGTGTCAGGATAAGGTTTCAGCTACAAAAGCCTGCCCAGCACTGTCACAAAGTGCCACCCACCTCCCTGGCCCTCAAGGCCCATCTGCTCATTCTGGGCAAGGGCGGCACGGCCACTGGCCAGTGCTGTGACAGCATCTGCACCCAAGGTAACTCCAGTGGTCATTCCTGAGATGAAAGTGCCACAGGAATCCTAAATCAGCTCTGAGATCACCTGGGGTTGCCTGGATGAGCTGCCAGGGCCAGAGCAGCCCCTCAGCCCTCCTGGCTCAGGGCAGGATGCACCCAGAGCTCATTGTTCTGCGCATCAGTTCAGCTGGCCTGGCACGGCAGGGTGGGCACCAGTGAGTCCCTGCAGTGCCCTCAGAGACAGGAGATGTTTTATTTTTGGTTCCTCAGTCTTGCACATAACAAAACTGCTCCCAAAACCAAGCAGTGTCTGTGCTGCACCTCCACAGCTTCAGCTGCACACCCACCACAGAGAGCTCCTCCAAAGTCCAAATCCGGTTTCTCTGGGAGCAAAATCTAATTAGATTTAAGATACCGTTTCTCCTAACGGGCAAAATGGAGAGTTAAAAAATGAGGGAGTGACAACTCCCACCACAGGCAGTGCAGAGGGGGACATGGCTCCTGGCAGCAGACAGGGGGCATGGTCCAGCCACTGCACATCTGTCCTGCTGTCACCAACCCCAGGACATGGAGCATCCTGCCATCCCTCCACTGGGCATCCTGTGATCCCTCCATGGCATCCGTGATGTCAGAGTGCTTGGGAACAGAGCAAGTGAGTAAGGAGGGGGTGAGTCCAACAATTAAGGCTGGGGCAGAAGCACTGGCAGAGGAGAGGAGAGGGAGAAGGAAAGGGAGAGGGAGAACATCCCATCAGACATGTTCCTGGTTGGGCACGGTGATGGTGATGGTCACCAAGGCATAACCTCTGGCACACACAGACATGGCAATCCTACACAAGGAGAAGGGACAGATCCTGAGAGGGCTGTGGGGAGCCCCAGGGGGTGGCTCTGGCCCAGGGCAGGGACTCTGCATCACCAACTCTGCAGCTGTCCTATTGCAGAGCCAGAAGCAGACGTGGTGAGGACGGAGGTGCGTGCTGGGCAATGGAGAGACCCTCTGGAGCTGCTGAAAAGACCCTGCCCTCATACTTTCAAAACCCAAGAGATTTACTGGCTTTGCTATCAGAGCTCGCAGCACTTTCTATCTTTGGATTCCTCAGCTGAAAGCAAGAGCTGAGGATTTGGTGGAGCTTTGTGCAGTCCCAGCTGAGCTCTGCTCCACAGAGCCTGCGCAGGAGCCCCCGGAGCAACTGGGGCCGACAGCGCTGGCTGGGACACCCCAGGCCAAACAGAGCCCCTGGCCAGGCAGTAAAACCTCCATAAGCTGCTCCTTTTCATGAGCCTTTCTGTCAGGAGATATTTTCCACTGTCCAGATGTGGGAATCCAGCCCAGGCTGTGCAGAGGACTGTGCCCCTCCCTCCCCAGCACAACCCCATCCTGCCTCTGAACCTGCTCCTCCATTCCAAAGGAAATGCAGGTCCCTCGCTGTCAGGAACTGGGACACCTCCCCTGCACCCCTCACTGCTCCCTGGGGAGTCCTGAGCAGCCCTTCCCCTGTACCCATCAGGCTGTGCCAGGCACCGACAGCCCAGCAGGATGGACAGAGCAAACACAAGGATAACTTAATACATCTCCAGAATTTAAGCAGAGCAGCAAAGTCCTTCCAAAATCCAGTAGGAAAACAAGAGGAAGGTTTCTTTCAGGCCTGCAGCCAATCAAGGACATGGCTGAGCCCTTCCCAATCTCCTCTCTCAGAAGGAGGCACAGGGATACCTTAAATTCCTGTTCACATGACAAGCCACCCCTCGGCTGTCACCTGCAGGATGACGTTGGCTGATGGATGAGTCAGGCAGCTGGAGCAGTGACACATCATCCTGCTTTACAGCAAACTGGCAAGCTCTTGTTGAGCCTCCTGTCAGTCAGCCTTGCCATCCAGCCACCTTGGAACAGCCCTGTTACTATTATACATCACAAAGACTAATCTGAACAAAGCTTGCACAGCCAAGGCTCCTTCCAACCCTCCACAGAAACCCCACAGCACTCAGACTTCCAGACATCGCAGCGCATGAAGGACATTCCCACAGGTGACCACCAAGGACACCACTCTGACTCACAGATCTCCTCCTGTCATCATTCATGCTGAGTTGTTGAAAGGAAGAAAAACACCCATTTGGTTGTGAGATAAAAAAAAACAGGACTAAAATTCAGATTCTTGCACTCCAAGCACAAACCTCACAACGCCTCTGACAATGAGATTATTTACAAAAATCTCTTTTAATCTCTGCATGCCCTGACTTTCCCCTTGCTTATTCCCCTAATTATGGTGGTGACATGGTTCTTCTTTGCTGGAAGATGATCCTATTGCTTTAAAACTACCCAGGTATCACCAACTGTTCTGAGCAACCAGGAGAGTGTTTTATGGAAAAGCAGGACCAGACTTAACCTGAACGATTGGCTCTGGATGACTCAGGGAGATCACAGTGATGTCACTTGGGTGAGGTGTCACCAGCCTCAGAGGTGTCACCTGAGGCCCACCCCAGACAGAAAACAACATTATGGCTCCTAAGAGCCATCAGGTCCTGGGCTGTGGGAGGCTCCTGCTCCTCCTGTGCAAGGGAAACCCCCAGGGGCAGGGAGTGCTCCCATCTCAAGGCTCCCTTCTCTGCTTTCATGTTTAGTTCAGTTCACTCACGATGAAAAGCACCCCAGAGAAGGGAAAAGGCACACACAGGAGGCAGGAATTCCCATGAGCGTCTTGGAATTAAAGATGAGCTGCAAACAAGGAAGATATTCCTCTCCCTGTGCCTCCTGCCACTCTCTCTGCAGCATTTCGGGACGTGCTTTGCTGGATGTGCTTCACCACTGAAGCTCAAGGTACCACCCCATGCCCACGTCCCACAGGAACCATGCCCCAGTCACATCCATGGGCACTGTGGGTTTTCCCAGGGAGCTCTGCCCAGCTCTTTGATCCATGAGGAGCCAGCGCAGGCCGTGGCCCCAGGGCACAGCCAGCCCAGCTGTGCCTGCCCCTCCCCAGGGTTTACTCACTGATCTCCAGCTGCCTCTGGATCCTGCCCTTGCAGCGCTCCCGGTAGTCGGTCTGTGTGGCGTTGTACTCGGACATCACCTCCACGAACTTGCGGGACAGCGTGGAGTGCTGTGGGGAGGGGAGAGGAGAGGGAGGGGTGAGGCTCCCGTGGGAGGGAAAGCCCTGAAACCCCACCATGGTGGGCAGGGCTCAGTCCTCAGCACCTGCTGCACCATCACCCACCCCAAAAGCATTTCCAGCCCAAACCCTGCTCTGCAGAGTGTGGCAGAGCACAAGGTGGGCAGGTGGCAGCAGGTGACACACCTCACCCAGCCCTACCTGAGCACAGCCTCCAGAGGATACTCTCAGGAGGTTGGCAGCACCCTCCTTGGCACCACTTGTGCCCAAGTGGTCTGGAGCTGAGGCTACAGTGGTGCCCTGGGTCAAGCCCTGCCTGCCACTGCTGTGCTGCCAGGATGGGCTGGAGATGGACTCACAGTGGTCAGTCTGCACTGCTGGGGGAGAGCTGGACCCAGCCCTGCTCAAAGTCACAGATTCAGAGAATCATTTTGGTTGGAAAAGGCCTCCAACATCATAAAGTTCAACCTTTGACCCATCACCACCTTGTCAACTAGACCAGAGCAATGAGTGCCACGTCCAGTCCTTCCTTCAACACCTCCAGTGCCGAGGATTCCACCACTTCCCTGGGCAGCCCCATCCAATGCCTGAGCAACCATTCTGTGTAGAAATTCTTCCTGATGTCCAATCTGAACCTCCCCTGGCAACACTTGAGGTTTTTTTCTCTTGTCCTGTTCCTTGTTCCCTGGCAGCAGAGCCTGACCCTGCCTGGCTCCTCCCTCCTCTCAGGGAGTTGCAGAGAGCAAGAAGGTTCCCCCTGAGCCTCCTTTTCTCCAGGCTGAGCCCCTCCCAGCTCCCTCAGCTGCTGCTAATATAACTGACTCTCTAGACCCTTTCCCAGCTCCATTGCCCTTCTCTGCAGAGTCTCTACCCAGCAGGGGAGCAGTGAATGTCTGGTGCCCGGTGCCACCAGAACTGAGCCGTGTTGGTGCAGGTGTTGGTACACCTGGAGCAGCCCCAGCCAGCACAGCCCTCCCTCCAGAGACAGCACTGGAGACATCTCAAGGATACACTTGGGTTTGCTCTGCAGCTATTCTGAGCCAGCAGCAGCACAGTATTTATGGCAGAGCCTCAGCCTCAGCTCATCTTCTCCCTCCTCCAGCACAAACCTCAGAGAACGCCCCCGGCAGCTCCGGCTGCAGTCTCTGCTCGAGAGGTGCTGGCCCAGAGCAAGGTCAGAACAGCTCCTGAGCATATCAAAACCCAGCAAGGCTGTGACATGCCATCCAAGCAACAATCCTGCCTTTCCAAAACTGGTTTTCCTAAAATCCATTCTCATTCAGCTGAAAACCATCAGCCTGTGCTGATCTGCAGCCCAATATAGCCTGGGTGCTGAGTGACACCCTTCCTGCTCACCAGCACACCACGCTGCACCTCTTGGGCTCAAGGAGTTATTTAACTCAGGGTTTATTTTCTCAGATTGTTATTTTATGTTCCCACAGGCATCCCACATGTCTACAAAATGCATTTGATTTTTGAAGGAACATGGAATTTCATGCGAAATGGGCTGGAAAGAAAGTATTTTAAATGGCTTTTGGTTATTAAATAAAGCTACCTGAATATTCACAGCGAATAAAATCCATATCAAAATGTACCTTATGTTTACTCATTAAACAGAAAGCATTGACTAAAGTTAGGAAATGGGGTTGTTTCACCCAGGGCCAGCAACAATTCACTCCCCAAGTGTGGAGAAAACAGCCCAAGCTGGATTTCCAAAGAGCTGGTAGAGCTCTGGGTACACACAGTGGGCTCTGAAACATCCCCAAGGCACACATTGAAACAAGGTCCTTGTCCATCCATGTCTGTGATTAAGAGAAAGACATTTCTGAAATGCTCATCTCGTGGGGAAACCCTCAAAATTTTTATTTATAATATATACTTGTAGAAAAATGGAAAACACTGTTGAGGCCTCAGAAGTTGCAGCACTGGCAGCGTTTCTGGGCTGGGATTGCCCGTGGGAACTGTGACCTGGAGCTGCCCCAGGCAGGGTCTGATGGGGCTCTTCTGGCTGGAGATGATCACAGCAAAGCCAGAATAAAAGTCCACAATTTAATGCTCAGTTACTCTTAGTTTACAACATCTTAACAAGGGGGAATTGGCTCCTCATTCCTCGTTTTGCTCACAGCGAAGTCCATAAAAACTGGAGAAGGCACAAATGCCTTCACAAGCTCCACACTTCAAGCACCAGGCATGTCTTAATCAGCTTTCCAGTTCAGCTCATCCCAAATGCCATAGAGAACGTGGGAAGGGAGGTGGGACATGGCAGGCTCTGGGGGAACACAGCCACATTGCCCAGGGAGGAGCTGGAGCTGGCCAGTGTCACTGCACAGGGCCAAAGGTGGCGGTGGTGACAGGTGGAGGAGCACAGGACAAGCCAGGACAGGCTGAGAGAAGCAGGGTCTGATCAGCTGAAGGTGACAAAGCTCAGGGAGATCCTTTTGCTGCCTACAGTGGCCCAGAGGAGAAAGGAGAGAGGCTGGAGCAGACTCTCCTTGGAGGTGCAAGACAAGTGTCTGGATCCTACCCCGGGTGATGAAGCTCTGGCAGCTCCTGTTGCCTTTACCCCTCTAATGGCTCACTAAAACCCAATCCTGGCTGCAGAACAAGGCTCTGAGATGCTTTGTCTTCACCCACATTCCCCAGACCAGGCACTGCAGTGACACAGGGGCAGATTCCAGGCTGGCAAAGCATCACCAGAAGGTAAAAAAAACTACACAGCAACCCTGGATGGTGGGACAGGAGACAGAGCTCCACCCAGAGAAAGCTGTTCTGCAGCCAAGCACAGCTCTCCTCTCCCAGCACCTCAGCTGCCACTTCCCATCCTCCCCTTCCTGGTGGCACAGCACAGAGACTCACCTGAGTTTTCCTTATCCGCAGGTCAGCTGATGACCTGTTCAGTCCTTCCTCTTGTTCAATACTCTGCTCAATACCTGGGTGGGGCAGAAGAACACAGATTGTTTTGTGCTGTTTGGAGAAGAATCACAGAATCAGTAAGACTGGAAAAGGCCTCTTGGATCATCAAATCCAAACTTGGACCTCATGCCCACTAAAGGGCATTGCCAAATGACACTTCTACTCATTATTTGAACACTTCCAGGGATGGTGCCTCCACCACTTCCCTGGACAGCCTGTTCCCAGTGGGGCAGGTTCCTCCTGCAGTGGAGATTCCCTATTCCCTGGAATTGCCCTCTCACCCTGGAATTGCCCCCTCACCCTCCAGCACAGCTCAGTGCATTCCATCAGCAACTGAGCTTCCTCCACACTCGTCACAAACTGCTCCCTGTTCCCAAGGAAGGGTATTGGCAAACGCTGGGCAGTTATGATAATTAATAAAAATCACATTTTCCCAAGAAGCTGGTAATTAGAATTAGCCCCTGCATGAGCAATGTCTGGCCTGAAGAAGTCAGTTTGTTGTCAGCAGATGTTGTTTTTGATCAATCCAGAGTGTTTTCTGTCATTGATCATGCTGGCCACGAGGCAATTTGGGACAAAGCTAAAAGACTAATCATCTGCTGCTCCAGGTAAACATGAGACCAGGGAGTCTTTTCTGGAAGCAGGAAACAGGAATTGGAACCTGTCTTGCAATCCTTCAGGCTCTCAAAGCCTCTTAAAAAATGCCAAGCAAAACACTAATGGAAAAGGATTTATGTTTTGCACAGGCCAAACCCTGTCACCAGGGATCCCAGTGTGTCCAGGGCCACGGGAATGGATCCCCTGGCCTATGAAATGGGTAAGACAGCCCTTGGCTCTCCGTCCTGGCTCCAGCTGAGATCCTGTGCCACAAGGACAGAGGAGCAAGGGGACAACAGAGGTACAGGTCTCCTTCTGGCACACACATGGGGGACAGACACAGCAGTGGTGACCAACCAAACAGCTCCACCTGTATCTGAGCCCCCTGGGGTCTACTCTTGGAATTCTGGGCTCAGCTGAGTGCTCCAGCACAACCCTGTCCAGGCTGACAGTCATGTTGTTCTCACACCTCACTGACTGATTCTTGCAGTGGTGGAAACCAAAGGTCATGTCCTGCAACAGCTCCCACAGCAGCACCTCCTCACCCCCCCAGCACTGGAACCCACCCTTTGGCAGTGCCAGAGGTTTGCCCAGAGCCCAACACCCACCAGTGGTGGTGGCACAGGAGTTGCCCAGAGACCACCAGGTGCTCATGGCCCCTCATTCCCTCACCTCCCTCCTGGGAATGGGGCACAAGGGGGCAAATTTCCAAGAGCAAATAAAAGCAGCTGGAGGGTGCAGGGGGAGGGAAGGTGATGTTCACCCCTGGGTGCACCCCCAGCCCTGGATGGGAGTGCTCTGGGCACCGCCCTGCAGCTCCCTCACCAGCCAACACTCACTCTTTAGCTTGGAGCGCACTTTGTTCGCCGTCTTCTTTATGTCAGACATCAGCTCCTCCAGCTCCTCCTTCGTTTCTGGGGAGAGAGGAAAGAGCAAACATGGACGTGCTGGAGACACCACAAAGATCTGCTGCCTGGGCCTGAGGTGTGTGGAGAGTTCAGCTGGGAGCACTCCCATCCCATGACTGGGAGCGTTTCCACCCTCAGACTGGGAGCATTTCCAACCCCAGACTAGGAGTACTCCCACCTCCAGACTGGGAGAACTCCCATCTCTGCTCTGTGCTGGACTCTCCTCACAGTCCTGAGACTCCCTGGAGTTGCCTCCAGCTCTGGGGTCCCAACACAGGACAATGGGGTTAAACTGAATGAGGGTGGCATCAGGTTGGACACGGGGAAGAAATGTCGGATCAGGAGGGTGGGCAGGCCCTGGCACAGGGTGCCCAGAGAAGCTGTGGCTGCCCCATCCCTGGAAGTGTCCAAGGCCAG
>JAOXXN010000246.1:2863630-2890407 GCA_026770055.1 Myrmophylax atrothorax | reverse complement strand
TGGCCTTGGACACTCCCAGGGATGGGGCAGCCACAGCTTCTCTGGGCAACCTGTGCCAGGGCCTGCCCACCCTCACAAGGAAGAATTTCGTCCTAATATCTAAAGTGCCACTACCTAAGTGCCACTTCCAGCCCTGACTATCCTTTGCAGTTATCAGAATGATGATGGATCACCCTTCTTATTAAAAGAGCACAGGGAAGTGGTTCACTGCAGGCTGGTAGTAAAGAGTATCTGCACAAGATGGTCTTCAGCTGCACACACATCAGTATTTACAGACCAGAAGCCAAGTCCTGACCTGTTGGTTTCTACACCACTTGATTAATTATTTACCTCAAAGCTAATTAATCATCCATTAACTCTTCATGCTCTTTTCTACCAGCAGGGCACATTCAAAACTGACTCAATAAATGCTTCCAACATCTGCAGCTTCACGTGATTAAGAAGAAAAATCTTCCATGGGAGAGCCCCAGGGCAGACATCAGAGGCCACGTCCCAGCTGCATTTTATCTTCTTTCCCTGACAAGTCTCTGGCCTTGCCTGATCCTCTGTTATCTGTCCCGTGATGCTCAGTGCTTCTCCAGACAGCACATTTTTTTTTACTTGCATCCAAAAGCAACTCTTTTATTTACATTTTTGCTAATAAACTGATAACTTGATTAGGAAAATACAGTTCTGCTCCACCTCTGTGGGGTCTGGAAACTCATTAACAGTGCTGAGAGATAAGATGCTTAAACCTATTAAGCAGGCTCTGCTGGCATTAAAAACAAGCTCAAGATTTGTGCTGCAGGCTCTCAAAAAACATCTCTCTGCAGCAAACCCCAGGAACTGAGGCAGAATTGGCAGGAAGGGCTCCAGGGACATGGAAGGAGACGTGGCACCACGAGGGAAGTGACAAGGCCATGAAGAAGCTCGTTCTCCTCCGAGAACCTTCAGACCCAGCCAGAGCCTCCACAGCCATCCTGCCTGAAACAGTAATAATTCCTCCCATTTCCCTAACCACAGAATCACTTGGGTTGGAAAAGCCCTCTGAGACCACTGAGTCCAACCATTCCCCCAGCACTGCCAAGGCCACCACTAACCCATGTCCCCAAGTGCCACATCTACATGTCTGTTAAACCCCTGCAGGGATGGGGACTCCACCACTGCCCTGGGCAGCTGTGCCAGAGCCTGACCACCCTTTCCATGATGAAATTGTCCTCAGTATTCTGAACCTCTCCTGGTGCAACTTGAGGCTGTTTCCTCTGGTCCTGTCCCTTGTTCTCTGGGAGCAGAGCCCGACTCCCACTGGCTCCCCCCTCCTGTCAGGGAGTTGTGGAGAGTGAGAAAGTCCCTCCTGAGCCACAGACCATCACTGTCACTAACACAGTGATGGTGTGATGTATACTGGGGTGACAGATTAATGTCCTTGTCCCCCCTATCAGCCAGCATCTGTAAACATCCCATATTCGGGCAGCTGAGCCTGGAATATCCACCTAAACCCCATCTCTCATCACTCAGTCACAAGCCAGGATTTTATGGCAACACCTCCTCAGCCCACGTGTCCTTATGTCACCATCTCCAGAGGAGACTGGTCCAAACACAGCACACCATCACCAACTGGAGAGGAACTGGAGCGTGCTAACGACATGACAAGTGCCTGCAAGGAGAGCCCAGCACTCCACTGATGCAGGAATTGCATCCATGAGCCAGCCACGTTAGGCAGAAGGTCTCAGGTGTGAGAAAAATCATCCAGCAGTGCCACATCCCATGAATCCATGCCCATCCCAGGCCAGCACATCCCCGTTGGGGCAGCCCCAGTGGGCTGGGTGCCCCAGCTGAGCAAGGGGGTATCCAGGGTGTGGGCACTCCTGGAGTGTGGGCTCACAGCTCCATCCCAGCCGGAGCACACGGAGCTGTGCAGCATCTGGAACATGCACCGGTGAGCACCCACAGATTACGGGCAGGGCATCCCAGCCCTGAGAATTACACAGCAAATTGCAGGAGTAGAAAACAAGTGACAGCTCAAGGGGAGCTTTTGCTCCTTCTGAATTATCTCCAGCTCATAAAAGCAGCTGGAAACAGCAGCACCTTCTCATGATATTTCACTTCCCAGTTGCTCCCTATATTTGTGACTTGCACCTGCCCGCTGATTTCACTTGGAAATACCTCAGAGACCCTTCCCACAGCTCTGCTCTAGCTGAAGGAACAAAAGCCAGGACTGGCACCCACAAAATCACTGCTTGAGGAACGGGGGCTGCAGGGCTGGCTCCGTGCTGGGCAGCCCAGTGACAGTGGCCACACACAACTGTGGGTCCCCTGTCTCTGGCCAGCACCACTGAGGTGGGTCCCTGTACAGCTGGGCCAGACACACCACTGGGGCTGGGGTGTGGAGGAAGGATTTTGGGATTAAGGGGGAGCAATGCAGCAAACCTGACATGTTCACAGCCCCTGCAGAGCCCAGAGGGCACAGGGATTCAGGAGCCACAGCCCAGCCATGCAGCAGGTTTGTGCTAGGGCTGTATTTGAGAGGCTACATCTTCACTTGGACAACTGGAGGCACTCTGCTCCCGGTGGGAATGGCTGCTCTCCCGTGCCCCTCGCTGCCTGCTGGAAGCTTGGCCATGACCTTGGAGGTTCAAACTAATATAGAGATGAGACAGACACTGGTGGATGCAAGACAGCTGAATCACAGCTGCAGTGAGCTGGCACTGAAGAGGAGCTCGTGCCCGGAGGGAAAGCTGGGGACACTCAGGGAAACTGGAATTGCAAAGAGAGGGGGTTGATGGATGGACTACAGATGGATGGGGAATTGGCTGGATGGCCACATCCAAATCACTACAATCAATGGCTCAATGTGCAAGAGGAAACCAGTACCAAGTGATATCTCTCAAGGGTCCATACTGAGACCAGAACTGCTTCATACCTTCATCAGGACATGAACAGTGGATCGAGTGAACCTCCAGCAAGTTTGTGGATGGCACTGAGCCAAGTGGTGTCATTAATGGGCTGGAAGGAAGGGAGGCATCCAGAGGGACCTGGACAGGCTGGAGCAGTGGGTCCACAGGAATTTCATGAGGTTCAACCAGGCCCAGGGCAATGTCATGGACTTGGGTGAGGATAATCCCCAGTGCCAGCAAAGACTGGAGGATGGATGGAGGTGGATGGATGGATGGAGGAATGGATGGAGAGCAGCCCTGTGGAGAAGGACTTTCCAGCTGAAGTTCCATTCACCAAAAGTGATTTAAGACACCAGTGACCTCTGTGCCAGGAGTCCTTCAGCTCCTGAAGGCTGATGTTTTTTTCTTGGAAACAGAGCTCAGAGTCTGACATTGCTTATTTAATCAAGCTAAGGAAAACAAAAGAAAAACCTCAGACACTGAGGTACCCTGTGGAGAACAACTGAGGTGAGAAATGGTACATGACCTGGCCATGTGCACTTGCAGCCCAGAAAGCCAAGTGTCTCCTGGGCTCATCCCCAGCAGTGTGGGCAGCAGACAAAGGAGAGGATGGTCTCTCTATGCTCTGCTTTCCTGAGACCATCTTGGAGCTGCCTCCAGCTCTGGGGTCCCAGCACAGGACAATGGGGTTAAACTGAGCAAGTGTGGAGTCAGGTTGGACTTGGGGAAGAAATGCTGGACCATGAGGGTGAGAGAGTTCACCTCCATGGTGGGGAAGAAGCCTGGGCACACAGTAGTATGGGCTGTGGAACATGCATGAAGCCAAGCTCTCCATGCCAGTCCCATAGGACATTCTCCTACTCCCACATCTCCTGTGGGCAGAGAGAAGGGGAAACCAAAATAAACTCCAAGTGCTGATTGAGCTTTTGGACAGCTCCTGGCCTCAAACACCGCCCAGCTCAGGAAACAGGAGGTCCCAGTGGTACCCAGTAATGTCCCACAGATGCCTGGCTGGGTGCCTGCATGCGGGTGGCCGGGCTGGTGAACACCAGTGTGCCAGCTCTGCCAGTGGGATACCAAGCCCCTGGACGGCAGGCAGGCAGCTCTGGACAGGGAGCAGGGCTCTCTCTGCCTGCACAGGCTGGGCCTGGCAGCTGCCAGAGCAGCAACTGCTCCTTATCGGCAGCTCCCAGGCACTTCCAGGAGGCAGAGCCCTTGCACCCAGCTCCCTGCAGGGCTCCCAGGAACAACAAATGGGCAGCAGTGCCCCCGCGGTGATTAATCATCTTCCTGGGACGCAGGGAATCGTTATTTGCCACCCCCCCGTGCAGCTGCTGCTGCGCCCACGCGCAGCCGGTGGCACCCCCGGCTCCACCGCGGTGCAGGAGGGGGGCGGCGGGCACAGACCCCGGCGAGGGGCCTGCAGGGAGGGGGCTGGCATGGCCTGGCAAGGACAGTGGGCAGGAAAGTGAGTGCAGTGGCAGGGCTATAAAACACAGGGATTTTGGGCAGAGTTCAAGGGGAAATGGGAGGTATTTGCTGTGTAAAGGTTTTCTCCCCAAACAAGCGCTGAAATGATTTGGAATGACAGTCAAACACTTGATTACTGCAGTGATTCCATCAAACCTACAGCAGCACCGAGAGAACTGCCTTTACAAAGGAACAGGATTGTCACAGAATCAGGGAATCATGTAGGCTGGAAAAGCCCTCTGAGATCAACAAGTCCAACCATTAACCCAGCACTGCCAAGGCCACCACTAACCCATGTCCCCAAGTGCCACATCCACGTGTCTGTTAAATCCTTCCAGGGATGGCGACTTCAGCACCCTGGGCAGCTGTGCCAAGGCCTTACCACCCTTTCCATTAAGAAATTTCCCTTCATCTGGCTCAAATCTCCTGTCAGGGAGTTATAAGGACCAAGAAGTTCCCCCCCAAGCCTCTTTCTCTCCAACCTGAGCCCCTCAGCCACTCCTCACAGAACTGTCTCTCCAGACCCTTCCCCATCTCCTTTCCCTCCTCTGGACATGCTCAGTCCCTCAAAGTCTTTCTTGGAATGAGGGGGCCCAAAACTGATCCCAACATTTGAGGTGAGGCCCCACCAGTGCCCAGCACAGGGGGACAGCCCCTGGTGTGCCCACAGTGGGATCTCCACAGGTGATGCTGGAGACCCAGGAGATCCCAGGAGTTCCTGGCCACCCTCCTCTTCCTGCCTGTGCCCAGATCCTGCTGCTCCTGCCCTCAGCATGCCTAGAAAGCACCAGCCTCCCCTGCATGAGAGTAATCCCGGGAAACAGTAACAGGATTTAGGGCTTGTTTATCTCAGCCCTCCTAAACCCGTTTCTGCAGATAAGGGATTATCCCCAGCGTCAGCACCGAGACAGTGCAGGTTCAGCAGGAGAAGGCTGAGCTCCAGCTGCAAAGGGACCAGCGCTGGGGCTGGATGAGGGATGCTGTCCCCAGGGGCTGCACCCCCTCTGCCTGCACAGGAGGGCTCAGTGCTGGGGGACACTGCCCATCCAGCGGGGACAGGCTCTGAGGGGTGTCAGTGCTGTGCCAGCGGTGGTGGCATGGGCAGGGCAGGGCAGGGCAGGGCAGGGCTGGCATTGCCACCATGCAGATGCCAGGCTGCCACCCCTGAGCCTGCCATTCCCTTCTCCCAGCACTTCCCTGAGCAGCATCACACTTCTGCTCTTTCACCCTCTGGCCTTCATGTCCCACTCGCCCACCCCCCTGTCAACACCAAGCCTGAGAGCCAAAAGCTTTGGGAATCCCAGTCATGTTCATGCCACGAGGAGGACAGGAGGGATAGGGAATGGATGGGGAGGGCTCCTGGCTGCTGGAAGAAGAGAGAAACTCAACCACAGGCCAGAGGCAAAAGCAAGTGACACCCAGGAGCAGTGCCACTGCAGCACTTGTCCCTGTGGCTCCCAGCATCCCACCTGCTGGGCCAGGGCTGCAGTCCAGCTCACTGCCCACCGCAGCAGTGGCTCTCTGGCTCCTCTTCTACCCTTGACACAGAGGGCCCAGCTGGCACCAATCACTCTGAATCCAGCAGGGAGAAGCAAGGAGAGCCTGAGGACACTGTGTGCCACAGGAGCCCCGCTCAGCCCACTGCACCCACCGCTGGCTGGGGGAGCCCTGGGCTCTGCCAGCCTTTGCTGAAGGGCACAGCTGCCATATCCCCTCAGGTTTTCATTCCTTTCCCTTATCCCTCCCTCTTTCTAACTTCTCTGGGCCAAAACCCTCAGGCTGCAGGAAAGGGCTGTAACAGCCTCGTTGTGCAGCCAGGACCACCAGCATGACACAGCTCGGCTCACCCCATCACCGGGACCACAGCCATGGCTCAAGGACCAGCCAGGGTTGGAAAAAACAAGGGGAGTGGGGCCAAATTCACATGCAGACATGAGGAGACAGCAAAGAGAGACACAAAGGTACCATGGGCAGGAGGGTTCAGGGCAGTGATGCCCCTGGGCCCCCTCACTCTGAGTCACATCCCACTCTGTCCCAAACCACCCAGGACACAGCAAGAACAGGGGCTGTGATACCATCCTGGGTGAGGCTGCTGCCAGACACACAAAAGCCAAGGAGCCACAAATCCCTCTTGCAGGAGCATCAGCACCTCTGCAGCAAGGATGGGCTTCTCTGCTCCACAGCCACCTCCCTGCTGCCCATCACACACCAGGCTCTGGGGTGCAACAGAAAGTACAGTTCAAACGAGATGAAGTTTTCCAGCAGCAGCAATAACATGTCTTCCAGGAGTGTCACTAACCACTTGGTCTAAATTAAGCCCCAAATAATTACAGAGCAGCTGATTTTGATTTTTTTTTTCATGTTGCCATGATTCAGACTCCAGTTAATTGATATTTACTCTGCAATTGGTGTGGTGGATCCTCCAGCGCTCCTTAGCGTGACAGAGCACACAAAGGGTGCTGGTGATCCCAAGGCTGGGCTGTGGGGAGGGGCTCCATGGGAAAAGGGAATCCCACCTGAGATAACACACGGTACACTAAGGGGACACAAGAGAAAAAGCCACAGGAGCACACGAAGAGAGGAGAGAGATGTCCCAGACACCCTCACTGCAGCACCGGTATGATGAAAAGCAAGTCCCTGAATCCTATTCCTGTGGCCAGCACCTGAGGACTGGCAGTGGGTGTCACCATGCTAGGCAGAACAGGGCTGTGGGAGCCCCATACAGGTCTGTGCTGAGTGGTGGCAACAACCAGGGAAGATGAGGGCCAGCATGAGCATCCCTGCCTCTATGGCATGAGCACCACTGGCACCCACGGTATGCATCCTGCATCCATGGCCTAAGCATCCCTGGCACCCATGGTGTGCATCCTGCATCCATGGCCTGAGCATCCCTGGCACCCATGGCACGCATCCTGCATCCATGGCCTGAGCATCCCTGGCACCCATGGTGTGCATCCTGCATCCATGACCTGAGCATCCCTGGCACCCATGGTGTGCATCCTGCATCCATGGCCTGAGCATCCCTGCATACACAGCCTGAGCATCCCTGCAGCCATGCTCATCCCTGCTCTGCCTGCACCCCATGACACCCACAGGACCAGTGCTGGAAGGTGCTGGGCTGGTTTGGAGCTGAAGGACAGCAGTGTCCACAACCCAACATACAGCTGAGTCCCTTGCTCACATGTCGAGGGGCCACCATGACCCACCAGCCCTCGCTCTGTCCACATCCTTCAAACACCCATCGCCTGCAGCTGCCTGAGCTGAGCACCCACCACCCAAACACAGGAAATTCCCACTCCATCCCACATAGACAGATCCCAACTTCCAGGGGAAGTGAAAGGCAACCCAGTCTGAAAAGCTCAAGAAATGCTGGCCAGCAGCCAGGGCCCCTCAGAAATTCGGGAGATCTTACGCCCTGGGCTACCCCAGCCCTTCAAAACCAGAGCTGGGGCAGGTGCTGGGCACTGGGAAGGCTGGGATTGAGCAAAGCCCATGCAAAGCACCTGAGCTGCTGCAGGGACCCATGAGGATGAAGCCAGAAGGGCAAACAGCTATTTAAGGTAAATATATTTGTTCTTGGGCTGACGTTGGTGCAAAAATCGATTGTAAACAGACTCAGGCTGGAATTGAGAAGATGGGTCCTGACCACCGTCCCAGAATGGCCCTTCAGTGAGGATCACTGGCAGCAGAAACACAACCCAGCCAAGATGGAGCTGGAGCACTGCATGCAAGGGTGGCAAAAAGCATCTGTGTGACATGGGGACAGGATGCAGCACCTGAGGCAGCCTGAGGACAGTGTGGCATTCACCACTCTGAATCTGTCCCTGCCTCAGGCCAGACCTGAGCTGGATGTGACTGGGGCAGGGGCAGCTGCAGTAAAAGCTGCAGACAAGAGGTGAGAGCAGAAGTGAATGGAGGCACATGTTGCTTTGCTTTTTGTGTCCAGGACATCCCAGGCATCTTTTGCTACACCACAGCTCCAGCTCCTCTTGCCTCCTTCTTCAAGGTCTGCTGAAGTCTGGGCTGGCTCTGATTCCCCATCCCAGGGAAGCTGGCGGAGGCAGCAGAGAGGAGCAAAGAGAGGCCTGGAGAACAAAGTCAGGTTGAAACCCTCACCTGTCCTCTCCACTGCTCCTTCCAAAGGGGTACCACACAGTCCTGAGCCCACAGCCTCTAACCCAGCATGGCAATGCCTGGGCTTCAAGGAAACCTCCTCCCTGCCCTGGTGGCACCAGGGTGAAAGTACTCCCAGAAAAAACACTGTATATGGTGGGAAGTGGAGCTGAAAGGGCACAGAAAGGCGTGTCCAAGGAGGGCAGCTCCAGCAGGAACCAGCCCCAGCCTCATTCCTCCAGCAGCACCTGAGCAGCAGCTCCTTGGAGCACAGTGGTCTTCCCCCTGGAACACCCACCAAGAGGACCTGCTGAGGGGTGAGGTTGTGCTTACAGGAGAAAAAGGAGTTGGCTCAGAGGAGTCCAGCAGGTGCCTCAGCACTCAGACAGCTCCAAATTGCCTTTCTGGCAGCGGCCAGTGCTGACCCAACACATCAGACAGAGGTGAGCAGCTTCGGTTTGTCTCCTTGCCCACCTGGCACATCTCTCAGCCAGGAAATGGTCTGCTAGGAATTACAGAGGCCACTCTCCAAGGAACTCAAATCTTCTCCAGCAGCCAGAGAGACTGAACAAGTTACCCTGGCCTTACACCCTCATGTCCAACACTAGCACCCAAAGCCTACACAGCTAAAATTATGAAGCTGGAGGTCAAGTGTCCACAGAGCTGACCCTCCCCTTTCATCCTGGTACAGCTGTAATGGACCTGCTGCCAGGTCTGAAATATTTCTTGGGTCTCCTGAAGCCTGCAGAGATGGGCTGAGCTGCCAGGCACCACTTGGGATTTGAAGCTTTACGTTCCCAGAGGCAATTCATTGAGCAAACAGCGTCCCTTACATAACGCAGCGCCGGGGAGCAGCCACTGGAGGGATGCCACGCTCGGAGGAGAGGGATGGCAAAGGAATCCTGCCCAACCACTCCAGGAAAAGAACATCATTTCACTCCTCGCTGATTGGAATGCCACCCAAAGCCACCTCCTCTGGGAGGTGACCTGGACCGAGGAGGATCAGCCTGTTTCCAGTGCCAGGAGCAACAACGGGTGCCGCAGCTCACCAGGAAGGGTTTTAGGAATGGGTTTATCAGGAGCTGTGACTCAAACCTGGAGTGGCAGCAGCAATGGCCCCAGCCCGAGGAGGAGCTCAGCCCCTCAGCTGCTCCCAGCCCAGCCCAGCCCCACGGTGACACTGCCCAGCTCAGAGGGGGCACTCCCTCTGTGCCCCCGCAGGGTCCGTCAGAGCTGCCAGGCACGGGCAGGGGCTGTCACCTCGCCGGCTTGGTGGCAAAGCCAGCCAGCTGCCCACCCACTGGGCTCCAAAATAAGCCCAGGCAGCAGTGGCAAGGCAGATCCAAGAACAGTGTGTGCAGCCAGCAGAGGGATCAGCAGGGAGGGGAGGGCTGAGCCTTTCCGTGAGACACGGATCCAGTCCCGCAGCTCCGCTGCACTCCAGGCAGGTGGGGAAACACAGGTCTCACAGACACCTGGACCTCAACTTCTCCTGCAACAGCACAGCACCAAGGGCTTGCACCTGCCTAAGCACAGAAGTTGATTCCAGTGGGATTGTACCTCTCCTCTATTAGTGAGCCTAAAAAGGCAGCAATCCACCCAACAGCCACTACACATCCCTCCATCCAACCCTTCACTCAGTGCTCCAACAGCAACTTGGACTGCCCATCCGTCACTCAAACTACCTGCCAAGCTCTGTCCTGATCTGCTAAAGCCCCACTCAAAGGTTCTCCAGCTCCAGGAGGGACTTGCTGGTGGTGTTTAAGGAGTTTGTGTCTCTGATGGAGAAGCTACACCCACACCAAATCAAGATGCACAGCACATGTGCCTCCAGGCAGGAATGAGAAGTCCGTGACTTCCTTCTGATTCCCTGCAGGAACACTTCCCATCATCTTGCAGTGAGGGTTCCATATGATGCTAAAGCGCTTACAGATCACTAAGAAATAACTGAGGTGCTGTTCCAGAGGGCACAGGCAGCATCCCAAATCCCTGCACAGAACAATGTCTTGCCCTGAGGGCCATCCCAGGCATCCTTCCTTGCCATGTTAAACAGCAAACATCAATGAGCCCATCCCAAAACCAGCCTTTCACCACCTACTCTTTAGTGCCCTTTGACTCCATCCCCCTCCCATGCCTCTTGGGAACCTTGTTTCTGGATTTCCAAATTAATCTCAATAAATTCACTGCCCTGGGTTACAACAAGCCTCTGCATTAATGAGCAGGTTCTCTGCATGCTCAGGAGGAACACAACAGAGTGTGGGTGAGGCTGCCAGCACAGACAGACATGGACCTGGCAGAACAGGTCCAGAGGAGGCCACCAAAATGGTCCCAGGCCTGTGACAGCTCTGCCATGGAGAGAGAGTGGGACAGTTGGGGCTGTGCAGTTTGGAGAAGAGAAGGCTCTGGGGAAACCACAGAGCCCTGTCCAGTGCCTTAAGGGGTTCCAAGAGAACTGGAGAGGGACTTAGGACAAGGGCCTGGAGTGACAGGACAAGAGGGAACAGCTTCCCACTGCCAGAGGGCAGGGTTAGATGGGATATTGGAAAGAAATTCCTCCCTGTGAGAGTGATAAGGCACTGGCCCTGGCACAGGTTACTCAGAGAAGCTGTGGCTGCCCCATCCCTGGGAGTGTCCAAGGCCAGGTTGGACAGGGCTTGGAGCAAACTGGGATAGTGGAAGGTGTCCCTGCCCATGGCAGGGGGTGGAGCTGGATCATCTTTGAAGGTCCCTTCCAACCCAAACCACTCTGTGATTCTGAGTCTAATCACCACGGATCAATCCTGCTGCACCTCCTGGACAGACCACACTGTTACAGAACACTGATTTCCAAACAATGTGTGGGCTCTTCTTTTGCTGCCCAAGCAGTTCTTGGCATGACAAACTGAAATTCTCTACAGTACCAAGGCAAGGTAACACTGTAAAACAAAACCAGAAGCACTCCCAACGTCCTGGAAGCTTCTGGAAGCCACAGCAACGTCAACCACATCTCGTTCACTGCAGATTTCAGACTTTTAAATAGATTATTATGCTTTTAGGCCATGAGTGCCCTTTGCAGCCCCGAGCAGACCCTGTGCCACTGCAGCAGCCAGGAGCAGTGACAGCTCTTCCCTGAAAACTCCCGAACAGGAACACTGCAACATCTTACAGTGCAAGCACAAGAGCCTGGAGGATGACTGAGCAACAGTCTGGGACACGTGAATTCCTCCCTGGAGAAAATCCCTTGCTTCCAGGCTTGGCTAAGGAAATTTTAGCTGAGGAGCAGCTGCCAGAAGAGGGGAGCCTGAGACAACTTAGGAAGGGCCAGTCCTTCCAAGTAATTGCAGTATCTACTGATCTGACAAGGGCTGGACGCAAGCAATGCGAGTGCAGACACCCTCCTGGGACCTCGAGGAAACATTCCACACATACACATGGAATTGCACCGGGCAAACGAGGTGAAGTGGATGGGAGGAGGGTAGATGGCAAGTGAGAGACCTGGTCTCAGCTTTCCAGCCCCTAAGAATCCCTCTGTGCCAGCAGAGCAGCACTCAGATCATGAAAGCAGCATCTCTGCCAAGGACAAGGGCTGCCAGCAGCTTGGAGCCATCCCACACAGCCCCTGCAGCCCCCACCACCCCTGTGACACCACCATGAGGGAGGTGGGCAAAGGGGAGCTCATCTGGGTTCCCAGGGACACTGAAGGCGGGGTTTGGGGCATCAGAAGCCTTCCAGTGCTGCCTCTGAACGGGTGAGCCCATCCAGGGTCCAGCCCCACCCTGCAGTGCCCAGCCCTGCCCTCCCTGCACAGCTCAGCCCCTCGGTCTCACCTGCTCTCCAGCCAGGCATTTGCAGACACTGAAGCTGGGAAGTCTCTACTGATCCCACCACCCCCGGGGCTGGCCCCCACCTGGGGACTCCTCAGCACCTCTAACTCTGCCAGATCCCCCAGACTCCCAAATATTGCCCCTTGGGTGCTGAGGTCCCTAATTCTGATTCCTGGCAACAAACCTCTTCTCAGGAACACAAGTCTGGGGAAGAAATAAGTCTGGAAGAGACAGACTCTTTGGCCAGCCAGCAACAAAACATCCTCAGGAGAAACACACAGGGTCCCAAGTGCCCACCACGGGCTCAAAGGGCAGCTGCACCATTTCTGGGCCAAGCAGCCCCATCCACAGACCCTCCTGGGCAGCCTGTGCCAAGACAACAGCCAAGCAGCACAAAAACAGCCACTTTCTCTTTCCAGCCTCCACATTGCCCTACTCCTTCAGAAATCCCCCTCTGGCAGCCTCGCTGGACTCTCACCACCTCACAAGGTCTCAAAGCCAACAATGCCCCCTCCACTTTCTCCCCAGGCACATCCCAGACCTCCTGCACCATCCAGCCACGGCCACCTGCAGACACAAGGAATTCTGCCTGGCTCCAGCTCCCACTCAGTGCCCAGCCTGGCACAGCCACATGCCCGTGGGACACACGGAGGTCACTCACTCTCGTCGGGGTTGGGTGAAGCCAGGATGGCACTGTGCTTCCTCTTCACTTCCTCCACGTTCTCCGAAATTTTATCGATGAACCCTCGAATTTCTTCCACCTGTGGTGACAGACGACAAGACAGGTGGTCTGAGAGAGACCCGGGCTTTTGGAAAGCAGAGGGATTATTGAACCCTATCCAAAGCAACCATGATATGTCTGAACCACAGCAAACATCCTCCTGCATGAGTATTTTCCAGCTGGAAACTACAGGACCACTGAGGAATCAGACCTTCCCATCCCAGCAGCCAGCTCTGCAGTGACAGCAGTTTAATTAATACAGACTGCACGTCCTGTATCCTTTGGGATGCACTGAGAAACTTTTGGGATTTCTATAAATCAGCACCAGACCTGATTTCCCAGACTCTGCTCCTTTGGCACAACACTGTTGAGGCTGCTCAAGCCAGGCTGGTCCCACATTACTCTTCATACCAAGGGTTGAGAAGCCCAGTTTGGTCCTCACTCCCCAGCCCAGGGAGGCCACACTTCCCAGCAAATTCATGCTGGCATCTTCCCTGCACTTCTGTGCCACAGGGAGACACCAGCATTGCCAGGAGGGGAACCTCTCCTGTGCTCTCTGCCTGCCAGGCTGCCCACCCTCCAGCTCTGTCTCCTCCTTTGGCTCACACCACCTCTTTGCTCATCTTCCTCCACCTGCACATCAGATTTATCCCAGTCCCCACTCCATTGCCTGCACAGATCCACTTTAACACCCCCCACACACATGCCATGCTAAGGGTGTGCTAAAAATCCGCATGCAGATCTTACAGCCACCCACATGCCAGAAGACAACCTCTTGTTTGGGAATGGGAGGCACAAAATTAAATGAATCCCCTGTGGAGGCTGCTGCTCTGCAGAGGTGCCCTGGGCAGAGGTCTGACCCCGGGTGAGAGGCTCCCCTACTGCCATCACCTGGGCATGCTGTCCCAGTGGGTTTTGGAGGAGCAGGAAAGCATCCATATGGACAGTGAGAACACCACAGCCTGAGGTCTGCAGGGAAGCCAGTCCCTGATGTTCAGCACTCATTGTAACCCCCAAGGACCTCAAGCATCAGCTGGGCAGCACCAGCCAGGGCAGGACCCTCATCCCCATCCCAAGTGCTGCTCCCCACTGGCAGTGGGAGCCTGGAGCACAGCCCCACAACCTGCTCTGGAGCCAGCAGAAAGGTCTGAACCAGCTCCAAAGCTGCACTGGATGAACAAACCTCTCACCTGCTCAAAGAACTCATCCATGAAGCGATCCCGGTCCACGCTGACGGTGACTTCATCATCATCGTCACTGTCCTTCGCCTGCAATGACAAGGGGAGAGAGAGGCATCAACGAGTGCTTCCTGCAGAGGTCACAGCTCCATTTCAGGAGCATCTTCCCCTTCTCCTTTGCTCACTTGCTCCCAGGGTCTGGGATAAATGCCAGCCAGAGTGTGGGACACCTTGGGTACTGCCACACCAAGCGCCAGGGACACTGAGAGAGCAGAGGACAGACAAACCCAGCAGTGAGGGAGAGCCCAAACATCCCAGCAACAGCTGCCCCATGGCACGGCCCCCACGGGGAGCACGGGACAGGGATAAGGACAACACTGCATCCATAGGAAGGTGGAGCTCCATGGGCTCCCTCAGCTGTGTGTGAGCACAAAAAGAGCAGGGATGGGGGACAAGTGGGATGCCACCATGGGAAATACCAGGGATGCTGGAATGGGAAACCACAAGGGATGTCACGATGGGAAACACGAGGGATGCTGTGATTGGGAAAACATGAGGGATGCTGTGATGGGAAAACACAAGGGATGCTGCCATGGGAAACACAAGAAATGCTGCCATGGGAAAGCAATGCATGAGGGAAGCTGTGATGGGAAACGGGGGATGCTGCCATGGGAAAGCATGAGGGATGCTGCAATAGGAAAACTGTGAGGGATGTCACAAAGGAAAAACATGAAGGATGCTGCAATAGGAAAACTGTGAGGGATGTCACAATGGAAAAACATGAGGGATGCTGTGATGGGAAACACAAGGGATGCTGCCACTGGAAAACACAAGGGATGCTGCCATAGGAAAGCACAAGGGATGCCATGATGGGAAAATGCAAGGGATGCTGTGATGGGAAACACAAGGGATGCTGCCACGGAAAACACAAGGAATGCTGCCATGGGAAAACACAGGGGGATTCTGCCATGGGAAAGCACGAGGGAAGCTGCAATGGGAAACACGAGGGATGCTGCCATAGGAAAATAAAAGGAGTGCTGCAGAGTGCAGGAAAGGTGGGAGTGAACAGATAATACAACAGAACTAGTAAAGCCCCAGCAGGCAAATGAGGGGTTGTCCTTGTCTGCAGAAGCATGTGTGTCATTGTCACCAGAGCTGAAAACACCTCCTGTCCCAGCGAGGCGGGGGACGCAAAGCTCGCAGGGGAAGGAAAAATTACAGTCCTCTGCATAAGGAGACATTTAAAAGATTATTATCCAAAGCAGCTCCATGACGGAGGGAAATGGAAAATTAACAGGGTGGAAAAGGTCCTTCTTACTCCACCTTCACAGGAGAGAAGTAGCCAGTGGAATGGTGATTTAAGACAGGACTGTCTCTGCTCATCTTATAATGGTCCCACTTTTGCAGACAGTTACACATCACCTCGTGGCCCCTTTGCAGAGAGGCAGCCACTATGGTCTCCAGAGAGATGCTTCTTACATTGAAATAAGCCAGATGAAATATCTGTCCCTCCTCCTAAAACTGTCTGTTCTCCCTTCAGTGACTGATTTGGGTGGCATCACGCAGAGAAGGCCTCAGCTTTCAGCCTTGCCACTGCTCGTGGCACCCTTAGCCTTGGTAACCCATTCATGCTTCTCCCATTCATGGTTATCCCATTCATGCTTACCCAGAGCCCACACGACCAGAGTCACCACTATTCCAGTGAAAATCTCACCCTGACAAGGAAAACCAGGCACGTTGCTGCCCTTATCCACCACTCTGTGGGCACAGAAGACTGTTCCCTAAAACCCAGAATTTAGAATTTGCCCATATGAGGTACAGTACTCCAAGTGTCACATCTACACATCTGCCAAATCCCTTCAGGGATGGAGACTCCACCACTGCCCTGGGCAGTCTGTCTGACAACACCTTCAGTGAAGACATTTTTCCCAATAGTCAACTTAAACCACTCTTGGAGCAACTTGAAGTCATTTCCTCAGGTCCTGGCCCTTGTTCCCTGGGAGCAGAGCTCGACCCCCACCTGGGTTCCCCCTCCTGTCAGGGAGTTGCAGAGAGTGAGAAGGTCCCCCCTGAGCCTCCTTTTCTCCAGGCTGAGCCCCTCCAGCTCCCTCAGATGTTCCTCCTCAGACTTGTGCTCCAGACCCTTCCCCAGCTCCATTCCCACCTCTGGACACACTCTATCCAGCACCTCAATGTTTTTCTTGGAGTGAGGGGCCCAAAATGGACCCCAGGACTTGAGGTGCCTCAGGACTGCCCAGCACAGGAGGACAGTCCCTGCCCTGGTCCCACTGGCCACACCAGTGCTGGTTCAAGCTGGGGCCACACGGTCCCTGCAGCAGACACTGCCCTTTGCATCAGGCAGAACCAGCTCCTTCCCTGAAGCTTTTTGCATTCCAAATTCAGCAGTTTGCTCTCACACCAAGTCCACACCATCTCTCCCACCTCCAGCTGTCACAACACGGCACTGAGAGCCAGAGCACAGCTTGGGCTCTGGGCAGAGCTGGATGCACTGCCACATCCAACAGCCCCCACACCTCCCCAGGGCCAGGGGCAGGATTTGGCTGAGGGCTCTGTCACACCCCTCCTGCACCCCGGTGTCACCAAACAGCCCTGTCCCTCCCCTGTCCCGTGTCATCATTGCTCCAGCCTTGCTCAAGCCAATCTGAGCACAGTGAAAGCTGTCACCTCCCAATTCCAGCCCTGCTGCTGATTGTGCCATTCCTTCAGCCAGCAGCGAGCCTGGATGTAACCTCAGGTCCACTTGGGGTCAACAACTGGTCCCAGAGCAATGCCTACACACGCTCCACTGAGCACCCACAGCACACAGGCAGGAGGGCTCACCATCCAGGAGGTCACAAAGCATCATCCCCTAAAGCCAGGAAGGATGTCTGCATGGATGGATCCTCGCTACAGGGATTTAACTACCATCCATGTTCACATTCCACTCTACACATCACTTGGAACCCCTCTTGGTTTGTGCTGTGCTCCATTTTCATGCCTTTCATGAAGGCAGGTGGTGCTCAGAGCCCATTGGATGGGCAGTTACACCAACCTCCACCAATGCACCCCCAGGATCTCAGATAATGCCAACAGGTCCTCAGGACACACATTGTGAGTGATGGAAGATGCAGCTGACAATTCAAACACCACCCTGGACACACCTCAGGTCAGCAGATCTTTCTTCCCCCAACCCTGCTCAGCCTCTCCGTGTCAAGGACAAGGACACCCCCAGCAGCCCCACAGATGGGGACACCCGTGTCCTGCCTGCAGCCTCTGCAGTCCTGGCTCATTGCCTGAAGGATGCCACATCCCTTCCTGGTGCCATCCCTGCTGCCCACAGGACCCTGCCATACCCAGATATCCTGAAGGAAGGGGACCCACCACCCAGGGAGGGGGTTTATGCCAAAGCCACACACAGCCCAGTCAGAGGCACTCGTGGGTGAGGGCAGCTCACCCCCAGGCACGCAGGGGCTGATGGACAGGCAGGGAGATGTTATTTAGGGCAGGGAGATGTTATTTAGGGCAGGCAGTGGACAGGGGGAGCGGCACAAAGCCCAGCCGGGAGCCCCGTGAAGAGGAAATTACATGGATGGAGCCTGCTGGTCGGGAGGGCACATGTCACTTGTCACTCCAGGCTGGAGAAGGGCACCATCTGTCCAACCCACGTCACTGGAAACACCCTCGGTGCCACGCCGCCTCCGACCCCCCAGTGCCAGGCACATCACCAGGCCCCACTGCCCCGACCCCCCAAGGGAGGGAGGCAGCACCTGAGGAGTGACCAGGACTGGAGCAGGAGGAGATGCCACCGGGTGCACAGCTCACAGGATGCAGGGCACTGAAGGATCAGCTGCTCCCAGAATCTTCCCTCCATGCCAGGGCTCACTCCAGACACGCTGCCAGCCCCCACAACTCTCACCCCAAGCTTGAAGTGTCCCCCCATGCACTTGCTGCCAAAGTAGGGATGAGACTAAAACTTCCCAAAGGAAACCTAAGGCGTCCACCCTGCCACCAGTGTTTTGGCCTCACGCTCCCCAGCTGTGAGCATCCCAGGTTTCCAAGGCCACATGGAAAGCTCCTGTCTCAGTCAAACTACCTGCAGATGCTGCTCAGCATGAACAGCAAACAATTCCCAAGCCTGGGCTTGCTCGCCAGCGACAGGCGAGAAGCGTTGCTCCCAACGTCAGGCACAGCATCCTCCCAGTGCCCCTCTGCTCCTGCCTCAGGCACTGTCAGGCAGCACCAGGAATGCTGGGGCTCCAGGCTTTGCTCCCACACAGGGTAGCTGAGGATAACCCTTCTTTTGCAAGGTTTTTATTTCTCCAGGCCAAGCAGTGGCCACGGTGCTGGCAGCAGGGATGGCTCTGGGAGCCGCTGCCTCCCCAGTGCCGCTGAGCACCGGGAGGGAGATGGGGAGGGCAGGTCAGCCAGAGCTTCTCTGGCAGCTCTCAGAGCCTCAGAGTTCAAGGTGCCCTCCACAAGAGCTGAAAACCCCAGGGGAGGCAGAGCAGAGCTGTGATACCCACCCTGACAAAGCGGAGCAGTGGATGGGAAGACATCCAGAGCCCCGGAGCATCCCAATCCCAGCTCTGGGGCTTTTGCAACCAGCACACTGCTAATAAATTTATTAGCGAGCAGATCACATCCCTGTGGTTCCAACACAGCCCACTCCCTCCACAGGCACTTTTTGGAAGAGGCAAAGGAGCACAGACCACCCAAAAAGACTTCATGCCTGCTCCCCTCTGAACAGCAAAGGTGGCAGGGGGAGCTGTGCAGGGCACAACCAGCAGCGACCACACACAGCCTTGAGCTCCTGCCCTCTCTTGTCAGTGCAGCAGATGAATTTCACCATGTCCAAATGCATCCACAGAGTCAGAGCAGGCAGCAGAGCCAGGGCAGAGGAGCAAAGGGTTTGGCTGCTGCTGGGCACATCTGCATCCAGAGGGCTGTGCTGACCCCTGGCCCATCTCTCCAGCGAGCCCTGCCAGCACCCTTTCCCAGGAGACATCCGTGCCCCAAACAGTGAGCCCTCACCCATCCCCAGCACCCCACAGGGCTGGGGGCTCACACCACGCTGCCTCCCATCCCCACCGGAGCCAAGGCAAGCCTCACAAAAGCACAATGGAAGGAAAAAAGCCACACCAGCTGCCACCCCCTTTTTAGGGACCACTCAGCCAAGCAAAGAAAGGCCTCATCCCCGAGCTGCAGGATGCTGCTCGCAGGCGTCGCTCCCAGGCTGCATCTGCTTGTTTTTATTTACGGCCACCTCCGCGCCGCTCTGCCCAGCCGGAGAGATTCCAGCCATCTGGAATCGCATCTTTGACTCGCTTCGCGAAACGACGCCCTTTGTGCGCCCAAACCGAGGGATGCGCCGAGCGAGGATGCTCCGGGGAGATGCCTCCGGGCGGCCACGGGTTGTGCGGCACACGGGGGACCATCACTCAGCCCCATGGGGGTCCCAGCCACAGCACCATTGCCTCGGTGCCCGTGCCCGAGCCCCCCAGCCCAGGGCATCGCTGCCAGCACCGGGAGCTCCCACGGCAGCGCGTTCCGGCGTGCGGCTGCGCGGGGAAGGACGAGGTCAGAATAACTCAGCAGCGAGAGGCACCGACATCTCTCTTCTCAGCCATCTCACAGAGCCTACAGGACACGTAGGAGAGCATAGGGATGGCCAGATCCCTGGAAAAGTCCCAGCCTGGCTCTGCAAGGCTCGGCAGCACGAGGGCAGCTCAGGGCAGTGTCGCCTGAACGAGCCCTGGAGCACCCACGGGTGTCCCAGCCCCTCACCCTGGGGCTGCCCGGACCCCCCACACCGCAGGGTTTGCTTTAGGGGTCTGCAGCAGCCCAAACAGGCCCTTCCTCAGGAGTCCAGGGCTGAGGTCCTGCTCTGGAGGGTTTTCAGCGAGGTGGTCAAGGCTGAGGATTACGACTGACAGAGGAACTGCTCCCAGAGAGATTCCTGGAGAACTGAACCGGCTGACCCCATGGTTTGAACTACCCACAGCCCCAGCCCCTTTGGCAGACTGGATATATAGTACAGCTGTGCACCATGAGCAATTGGCCATTCCGTGGCACACAGGCCCCAACCAGCCATGCCCAATTCCAATATCAAATCCAGCTGGCAGCCTGTCACCAGTGGTGTTCCCCAGGGATCAGTGTTGGAGCCACTCCTGTTTCGTATCTTTATCAATGAAGGGGATGAGGGGATCGAGGGCGCTCTCAGGAAAGGACAAGTTGGGTAGGAAGTCGATCTGCTGGAGGGCAGGAAGGCTTTATAGGGGGATCTGGACTGGCTGCTCACAGGGAAAAAGGGACAGGACATGAGGAAACAGCCTCAAGTTGTGCCAGGGGAGGATCAGGTTGGGTATTGAGGAAAATTTCTTCACTGAAAGGGTGGTCAGGCACTGGCACAGCTGCCCTGGGCAGTGGTGGAGTCACCACCCTGGAGGTATTTAACAGATGTGTAGATGTAGCTCTTGGGGACAGGGGTCAGTGGTGGCCTTCACAGTCTTGGGGGAACAGCTGGATCTTACAGGGCTTTTCCAACCTAAACCATTCTGTAACTCTAATATTCACAGAAACCAGCCTATACTTCCCATTAACAACCTTTTTATGAATAAAAATTCAAGGCATAAATGACTTCAGCATTCAGCAGCATCTGCATGAGTCAGGAGGTGTTTCCAATTTCCAGCATTAGCAGTGGAAGGGAGAACATGATTTCCAAGAGTTTTGTCCTTAGGTGTTGGCTTTCATTGCTGCAGAATCACATTCCCAGGCTTTGGCACAAAGCCCAACCCTTTCATCAGGGCTGTGGTCACTCCTAAACTCAGTTTTAGAAGCAAGCAGGTAAAATTCCACCAAACTCTGGAGAACAAGTGACAGAGGTGCCACCAGTCCTGGAGAGGGCAATAAGCTGAACTCACTGACCTCCTGTAGCTCTGGAACATGGACAGCACTATGACCTACTGGAAATGCATTGGCAATTCACAGCCAGTACTTTACAAATTCCCAGGCATGGCTGCAAAGTAATTTGGTGAAAAACAACAGGCTGACTTAATTCATCTGAAATTAATTTCTTAACATCTTTCAAGTGGCACCACCATTTTTACAGCTCCTGTGCAGACCAGAGCTTCATGTGGACAGCAGAATGAGCTGCAGCCACAGCACCCATCTCCCCTCCCCACCCCACTGTGTGTTCACCAGGGTTGGCACTCAAAGAAGTCTCTGCCAGGATCACCACTGGGCCTTGGTGTCTACCACTGACACCAAGCCCTGGGGATGCTCCTCAGTGTCTGTGTGTCTGTCCCAGGAAGCTGTTTGCAAAAGGGAAGGAAAGCCTCAGGCAAAGGAGGCGATACAGGTGGCACCACAGCTCCCACAGCTGTGGGATCAACACATGAAAATCAAGGGACTCTGTAAACTGGTAATCCTTCAAATCCCACTGCACCACCTATGAAGAGGCACTCATGGAATATGCTGGTTTGGAAGGGACCTTCAAAGATCCTCCAGTCCAACCCCCTGCCACGGGCAGAGACACCTTCCAGAAGACCAGGCTGCTCACATGGTCAGGAATGCTCAAAAGTGGCAACGACATCTTTGGTGCTCTTGCCTAAACCCTGTAAAAGAAGCTCAGCACCCTCCAGGTGACACACTGATACTCCAGAGGCAAAAATCCTCCAGAAAACCAAAACTACCAGTTGTTTCATATGCAAACCCAAATTCTGACAAGACTTGAAAGAAGACCAGCAATGGCAGATAAAGAGTTCATATTAGCAAACCAGCAGCACACAGCACAGCAGCAGGCTCCTGAAACCTCACAGGACAATGTGAGCAGAAGACTTTATTTTTTAGTTAGTTCCCATGAAAAGAAGCCTGAGTCTGTAAGTATCCACTAGAACCTGAAACACTGCACTGTTAACAGAAAGCCCAGCCTCATTCTGCAGATTTCAACACTGCGTGGCCAGGTCTGTCCCCTGCACCTGGGGTGGACACCGAGGTGCCAGCAGCAGGGAGGAGGAACCTTCTCCATTAGAAGGAGAATGCTGGCCTAAGATCAAATGAACACAATTTGTGCAGGAGATTTGGAATTTGACAACTCAGTCAGGATCCAGTTCAGTGGAAGATGTACCAGTCTATGGCAATGGTGTTGGATGACATGGTCTTTGAAGGTCCCTTGGTGACTGAGAGGAAATGTATCCTTATCCTGAGCTCTCCATAGCTGCTGCATCAGAAGGACTTGCCATTCTCCTCTGGATGCCCCCAAGGACATTTTTTGGCCAGCAGATGCCTTGGGCTCCACTCACTATTTCCAACACTCCTGCAAAAGGTGATGGAGGAAGAGCCTCTCCTGCCAGAGGAGTGTGGCTTCATTGCCATGGGAGATAGTCAGCATCACTAAAGAAGGTTGAAATTTGCTTCAGGACATCTCTCATGTGGAACCTGAGCACTCAGAGGTGTGTCTGCTGTGGCTGCCCCATCCCTAGAAGTGCTCAAGACCAAGCTGGATGAGGCTCAGAGCAATCTGGTCCAGTGGAAGACATCCCTGCCCATGGCAGGGCATTGGAACGAGATGATCTTTGAAGGTTCTTTCCAACCCAAACCACCCTGTGAGCTCACCACACACCACAGCCTGTCCCCTGCTCACAGACATAATTCTGGGGGGCAAGGCAGCACCCCCAATTCCAGCATCAGCCCTGTCCCTGTCCACTGCAGACAGAGGCTCAGGCAGCCTATGGCACACGGCCCCTGCCCTCTCCCCTTCTTCCAGCTCAGCAGAACTTTCTACTCCTCGTGCTTGCAGAGTTGCCTCATTTCCTATTTTCCCCAGCAAAGACAGCCCTGCTGGCTTTGTGCCTGGTCTGGTCCTGACACAGCATCGCTCCGTCTCCGTTTCCCACGCTGTCCTCCGCTCGCCTTCCCCTCCCCACGCATCTCCTGTAGGATCATCCTGCGGACACCACGGTCCAAGGACACTCAGCTGTCCCCTGGTGCAGGTGTGCTCAGGTCACCTGGAGCCAGGACAACACTGCACGTTCTGTCTTCCTGGGTCTTCCACTCGGGCTCACTCACCTCCTTTTTGCTAATACACTTAATTTTCTGGAAGTAGCAATTTATCACAGTACTCAGCTTAATGAGCCTTACTGCACATGTTCTGCCTGTAGTGATCATTTTGCATATTTCCTGAGAAATTCTTGTTAACGGGGAGATACATGGCAAAACAAACATTTGTACAGCTTCCGAGCAGCTCACACACACAGGCACTGCAATTAAAACAACGGGAATGAGGCTGAACCCTTTGGCTTCAGCCCTCTCAGACATCCAGTGTGCAGCCAACATACCCGGATGCACTTACTGCTCTTCAGTGCCCACAGACTGGCACCAGCTCTCAGGGGGCCAAGAGTATTCCTGTGTTCATGTTGACTTCAGTGGGATCACCAGACTCACACACACCAGACCTGAGGCTCCACAGCACATACCAAGGGACTCTGAGGCTCAGTGTCCCCACCAAGGTCTGTCTGTCCCCTCATCCATCACCCCACTGCAAACACCAGTCCCCTCCTGGGCTGAGGACATGACACACCACCCAGAGCTGACCTACAGGCTGGGCTTTGCCAGCTGCCATGTTTAAAGCACATCAAAGGGTTTTCCCAAATTTTGGCGTGCCCTGCCACGGTGTGTGCCTGCTGCTGCAAACCATGTCCTACAGCACAGGGACACCAGGGACCTCATGGCTGCTGGGGAGCACTGGAACATCACTCCAGAGTGTGAAGGCCTCATCTACGTCGCTCCTGTCACCTTCCTCCATGCCTGGTCAATAATCCCTGGACTCACCAGTGTCTCATCTCACCCCATCCCACCCCAGGACCCCCAGGACACAGACAAAGCAGCTTCACTGCCCTGGACCCTGAGGACAATCATGGTGCATGACCTGCCAAGGCAGCTCTGCTCCAACAGCCCCCAAAAAATGAGCATTCCAGCATCGCTGCCCACCCCACCATGCCCAGCCAGAGCCGAGCCACCGGCTGTCACCCACCATGTGACAGTCCCACTCCCGACTGGGAGGGACCCAAGCCCAGCTGAATTCTCTATGTGACCCTTTGGGTTGAACAGCAGAGCTCAGAAGCACGCAGGGCAACCCAGAGGGCTAAGAAAGGGGAGGAAGATGGCATTTAGACAAGGAAATACATCCGTCTCCAAGGTGTGTAGGGATTTCTGCAGTGGGGGGGCTCTGGAAGAGATGGAGACAGACAAGATCCGACTTGTGCAAACAGCAACTGTGGTTGACTTCACAATTGTGTCCCTGGGAGAGAAAGCCTCAGTGGGAGCAGCACGGAATTAACGGGAAGGGATGGAGTAAGGCCTGGCAGCGAGTCCTGGGGCACTGCTGCACATCCTGCCACTGCAGGAGGGGAGAGGGGGGATCCACGGAGCTGGACCTGGAGCCCACCTCACTTCCTCTCTCCTTTTATTTTTAATACCCACCTCCTGCAACTCCCACGGGCAGGAAGCAGCTTTGGAGCCGGGATGTGGCTGGCAGGAGAGGGGCATTCAGCCAGCTGGGGAGGGCAGTGTCACAGCACAATCACATGGGCATTGAAGGAGAAAGGCACCCAAAAACAGCTGCTGGAGAGGATGACGGGCACAGGAGGAAAGGACCCCAGAAAAAGGTGTCCCTGCCCACAGCTGGGTGGTTGGAATTGTACAGGTCCTTCTAACCCAAACCACTCTGTGTTCCTATGACACTGGCACATTTCCCTCACTTCCTCCCGCTCTCAAAACATCATTCATAATTATTTTACCATTTAGACCTGTGTCACGGCCTGGAAATCCAAATGGTTCACCCAGACTGAGCTGGCACCTCCCTGGCAGCACAGAGCAGCATGGGACTCCAAGGATCTGCCCCGCACACACCATCTCATCGGAGCTGCTTTTAGAGGTGTTGGGGAAAGGGACCAGCTCCAACCCAGCTCCAGATGGGCAGGAAAGACCACCCATGGCCAGAGCTGTGCCATCTACATAGGAGCAGCTGTGAGCAAAGCTCTGCTCGGCCTCATCCCAGGCATCCTGCATGGCCCATCCTCGGCTGCTCTCCTCCTCATCCTCAACCAGAGGACATGTTTCAGCCATAAGCTAAATTTCCTGTGCCTGGTTCAGAGCAGGCCTGGGGACACTATCCCCACCAAGGGCACTGGATAAGTCCCAGTGAGTCTGATCCCAACCGGAGCCTGAGGTTCAGAAAAGAGCTGGGAT
This sequence comes from Myrmophylax atrothorax, assembly GCA_026770055.1. Taxonomy (NCBI): domain Eukaryota; kingdom Metazoa; phylum Chordata; class Aves; order Passeriformes; family Thamnophilidae; genus Myrmophylax; species Myrmophylax atrothorax. Next base: position 2,864,999 of record JAOXXN010000246.1, on the reverse strand, counting down.
TAGCATTTTGAATTTCAAGTACCATTTTAAAAATCCCATTAAGACATGGAGCTCTTGTTCTGCACAGCAGTGACCGCCCTGCATCCCCTCCTCTTCTCCAACAATGCCAGCTCTTTTTATATTAATCCTTCTTTTTTATCCTCCCTGGCAGAATTCAGACACTGCATTAATACAGTAAGAAGCGGACCAGGCTATTAATGAGGCAGCACAGAGAAAACAAGCCCAAACGCTCCTGACTCTGTCCACTGCAGCATCTCACTCCTCCCTGGTGCCTGCCACCACCGAGCCTGTAAATCCACACTGCAAATCCACGCTGCCCACGCAGTGCCCCATTCCCTGCAGCCCTGCCAGGGGAGCACCCACTCAGATCCGGGGCATCGGGATGCTGGAAAGCAGACCTCCATTCCCAGGAGCCCCCCAGGAAGGATGCTGCACCCTCAGCACGAGGCTGATGAATAAGGAGCGCGAGTGAGGCGAAAACACATTTTATTTTTCTGACAGTGTATTTAAAGGAATGGAGAGATTCTAAAATACTCCATGGCATCACTTCTCAGCCAGCAGCGGCTGCCAAGAGGACATTCACGAGGCTGGTTTTTACTATTATTATTAAAAAGCCTATTTTCCAATCCCATTTCACAGCCTGCGCTGGTGGTGGAGACAGAGCCCCATGTTTGGGTGCTTTCCAGGCAGAGCGGGGGGGGCAGCTGTTCTTTATATAGCCCCTTCCTCCTCCGGCATCCACAGCCACCCCTGGGCACCAACAGTCACCCCTCGGGGTCCACAGCTGCCCACCCACCCCGACAGCCACCTCATGAGCCCCAGCAGCCGCCCCTCGGTCCCTTGCTGGCGTCAGCCCCGCTCCATCCTCCTGGCGTTTTCCAGACCGAGCCAAACTCCCGGCCGAGCGATCCCGGTGGGATCCCAGCCCGCCTGGCCACCCAGGGCCGTCCTCACTGCCCCTCGCTCCACGGCGTGGTCCCCCCCACGGGACAGATCCCCCCTCGCTCCTCTCGATGATGAAGTCATCAAAAAAGCAGCGAAAAAAAACCAAGAAAAAGCAGCAGAGCGAGGGCCGGGGGATGACACGGGTTGGGGGCTGGAGCATCGCCCCGCGATTCAGGGTTCTCCCCCGCTGGTCCCACGCGTGGGCAGGAGCAGCCCCGCGGCCCCGTGGGTGCGATGGGGGTCCGGGGCACGGGGGGCTCCTCCAGCGATGCCCCACGCGCGCAGCCGCCGCCTCGGGCGGCTCGGGGGCTCCGCGGGACTCGGCACCGGCTGCGGCCGCCCCGACACCCCCCTCGGACACCGCCGGTGGCGGCCCCGGGAGGCACCGGGCGGGCTCCCCGCGGGGCAGCGGCCCCGGGCGCTC
>JAOXXN010000246.1:2843470-2854042 GCA_026770055.1 Myrmophylax atrothorax | reverse complement strand
CTGGCCTTGGACACTTCCAGGGATGGGGCAGCCACAGCTTCTCTGGGTAACCTGTGCCAGGGCCTGCCCACCCTCACTGGGAGGAATGTCTTCCCAATATCCCATCTAACCCTACTCTCTGACAGTTTGAAGCCATTCCCCCTTATCCTGTAACTCCAGATCTTTGTAAATAGTCTCTCTCCATCTTTCCTGTTGGCTCCTTCAGGTGCTGGAAGGCCACAATTAGGTCACCCCAGAGCCTTCTATCCCCAGGCTGAACAATCCCAACTCTCCCAGCCTCTCCTCATGGCAGAGGTGGCTCCATCCCTCTGATCCTCTTGGTGACCTCCTGTTCCAGCTGTGCACACCTGGTGGACGCACACCCTGGCCTGCAGCTGGCTGGGCTCAGAGCACAAATGCCAGCTGTGATTAAAAGATCAGTGACATTTTCATACATGTACATGTAAATTTGCTTGTTTAATTTATAAAAGGGCAAATTCAAAGAACATTTGCTGAAGGCTCTCTCCAAACCAGCATTTATCAGCACCACTTTATTCTGTCAGGCCAAGGAGGCTGCAAGCACAAAGGCAAAGAACTCCAGAGTCTCTTACTTTGGAAGAATTGGTTCTAATCATTTTTAAATTTTCCTCTCTTGAGTTTCTGTAAGATTTTACACTATTCAGAGTTTTAAGTAGAAAAATAATATTATTATGAAAATCTTACTGCATCTCTGTGTAACCCTAACACTCAATACACCAAATCCTGCCATGTAACTGTGCTGGGCAGTGAGTCAGGAACTTGATTTCATAAAAAAAATCCACCTAATAGGATATGCCATTGGCATCATCTCAATCAGAAAGGTGTTTTTTAACTTTATTGATAAAAAAAGGAAATGTGACTCTCACACAAACCAACATAGCACTGTCAGTCTGAAGGGACCCTCATCCCTCTGAACTTGAGACAGGAATAAAAATAGGGCAAAAAATGAGAAAACAGAAGAAACTGGCTACATATGAGCTTCCCCAGGAAGCACCAGAGTGTTCTGCAATCAGAGAAGGAACAATGAAGCACAGCTCAAATGAACAGCTCGAGCAGTTCAAAGTTCAGCTGCTGTGCAAATGTTATCACCTGCTCTTGCTGCCTGCAAACCTTCCAGCCCCAGCCAAAGCTCTGTGATGAGCTAAGAGGAACGTGTGTTTTGTGTTCCTGAACAAAGAATCCTCCTGCTCATCCCTGCAGAGCCAGAACTTCTGGGCACACACAAGGAAATGAGAATGTAACCCTTTTGTCCGGTTCTCCATCTGTCAAAAGTCCTTCCTTTGCTTTCATTTCATATATTCCATGTGGCAGAGAGCTCTCTCTCTACGAATGAATCAGTCTTGAGGCAGAGGGGAAAGAATTCATTTTACTATTGATTGCTCTATAACAATTACTAGCACTTCTCAAGAAGTTATCTACTCATTTCATTAATATCAAACAGCATCCGTGCCTTGACCTTCAACATCACTCTCTTCTTTAAGAAGAAAACTAAATTTTCCAAGTCATCTCGATTTTTCTCATTATTCACTATTATATCCCTGAAAAGATGTTACAGGGTTCAAAGGTGCCATGTCAGTATTTCACTCTGCTCAGCAGAAATGGGAACAATTGGCTCTGTTGTTACAGCCTGGTAAAAAAGAGCCTTGCAAAAAAGGTACTCCTTCCACAGGTACCTGTGGAAATGCAAAGATTCTGGGTCTGGAGGTGTTGAGATTCCTTCCCCCATCCAGGGAAAACAACAAAGGAAAGGCTTCTGAAGCTCCCAGGAACTGTGCTTCCTTCTGAGGGATGGGAGCTTGTGTTGGAGGGAGGATGCTGAGTGCTCCAGGCAGCAGAGGTGATGTCACAGGTCCTGTGGCTGGGGCATGGAGGAGGCAGAAGGGCTGATGAGGTCCTGAGGAAGGCTCTCCCGTGCCTCCTGCATCCGGCGCCGTGCCCGCTGGAAAGCCTCTGCAACACAGAGGGGACAGCAGGCCACAGTGCAGCAGGACAGCCTCGGGGCAGGGATGTGGCACCTCTCCCCGGGCAGCAGTCCCACTTCCTACAACTAAGTAACATCCCCTGGCCAGTGCTGCTCTCTGCTCTCCAGCACTGCCTCTGCTCTGAGCACAACAGGATCAGGGACAGGGCCTGTGCCCCGGTGCCACCAGCTGTGCTCAGTGCCAGGCAAGACTCGGGACTGGGCAGCCCCATCTGTGCCCTCACACAGTGGTTAATCCCTCCTACCTGCTCAGAGCTGATGCCTCCCAAAGTTTCCAGCTTAGAGCAGAATATTAAACCTCTGTCACGGCCTCTGAGAGCTCACAGGGAGCGGAATTACTCCCCCCTCAGTAATGGATTCTCCTGAAATACCCTGCCCACTCTCTAAAAAGGGGGCAAAAGTTTGAGCGACACTGAGGCCCTACCCAGAACGTTGTAGACAGAGCTCTGCCTGCTGAAGCCTCCCAGGCGGTCCAGGACACTCTGCATGCGCTGCCTCAGGGCACTGCTCTCCAGAAAGGCTCTGCACAGAAGCACAGCAGCAGGTCAGGGCTGCCAACAGCAGCATCAGAGCTGGAGCCCCTGGAGCTCCCTTGGCTGCACTCACCTGGACTGCTGCAGGCAGTGCAGCCGGAACGTGACGCTCCCCGTGGTCTCTGTCCGGAAACCAAAGCGGCTCAGGCGCTTTCCCTGCATGGATGGCACAGGTTAGAGCAACCCCAAACGGAAAACAAGTGTGTCCCAGCAGAGCACAAACTCCTGTGGGCACAGCCTCTCCCTTCCCTGCAAGGACAGTTCCAGGCCATGCTGAGGGCAGGACAGACATAAACACTTGCAAGCTGACAGTGCAGTGCTGGGGGAAGGTTTCAACAACTGCATCAGGGCCTGTTCTTACACAGAGCTGGCACTAAACCTTGCTCATTACACCATCAAGCAGCTCTGCAGCTTTCTTAGGATCATGAAGTTTCTGTCTGCCTCCCACTCATGGGCTTCTCACTTTGGGAAGCTGTTCCAGGCACAGTACAGCACTGACTCCTCACAGAAACCCAGGGGGAGTCTGTAGCTGGTACTAAATGTTGATCTGACACTTTGCAGACAGGGTTAAATCAAGGCTTTTGTCCCTGCTCCCCCACTTCTCTAAGCTGCTCACCCTTCAGAATGCACAGCTCTGCCTCAGCGTTTGCCCATTCCTCTGTTCAGGGCAAGTCTCACAAAGGAGACATTTCTACAGTGAGAGGGACAGGACCAGCAACTCATCCTTGTTCCAATGTGGTCCAGGCTGTCCACAGACACCCAAACCCAAGAGCATAATGTCCCACCTCATGGCAAGAGGCTGCCCTGCAGCTGAGCCCACCTTGAAGGTCGATGGTATCCTGATGTAGGTTAAGTCCTCCAGCTCAGGAGATCCCCCAATGAAAAACCTCCTCATCTCAGCCACTGTCCCCACCTCCACAGGGCGCCACGTAGGGATGGTGAGCTCGTGGGCACCTGGCTCAGGACAAGAGGACAGTTTAGTTGCTGTCACCAGTGATCTGCTCAGAGTCACAGAGGGCCAAATGCTGACCCAAACCACAACTGGCTGGAAATGGAAACAACTGTATAGTATCAAAAATGTTCTACAAACATTTGCCCCATGAGTCAGTCCCTTCCAATCACACAGACAGTGATGAAAGTACCCCCTGCTCACCAGGAGCACCTTCTCACAACAGGAGGGGGTCACCCCCAGATCCCATGTGGGACTCCGAGGGCTACTGCCATTGTAAAGATGGACATGCAGCATCACCCCAGAGCTTCATCACACCTTTTGTGATGGACCCACCAAAGGAGCAATGACAGTGACACATGATGTGTCTCAAACCAGGGCAGAATGGTGCAGGATGCATCACATCCTTCTCTGCTGCCCCACAGACACCTGATTACCCTCTTCAGTGAATCCACTCCCCAAAGAACCACTCAACTCCTTGTCCCAGTCAATTAACACAATGTCCCAAGGATGTTTCACCTGGAGATGCTGGCAGCACCAAGGACCCGTATCCTTCCACACGATACCTCTGCCAGTAATCCAGGGACAGGACCTCAAAGTAGAGAACAGGCCACTGAGGGAGACTGTCTGCAAGAAGGAGAGAAGGTCACAACTTTGGTAAGGAGACTATCAAAGTCAAAGAATCACAGAATCATTAAGGTTGGAAAAGACCTCCAAGATCATTGAGTCCAACCTGGGACTGGTCCCCACCTTGTCACCAACCCGGAGCACTGGGTTGTCCAACCTAAACCTCCACTGGCACAGCTTGAGGCTGTTTCCTCTGGTCCTGTCCCTCGTTCCCTGGGAGCAGAGCCTGACCTTGCCCTGGCTCCCCCCTCCTGTCAGGGAGTTGGAGAGAATGAGAAGGTCCCCCCTGAGCATCCTTTTCTCCAGGCTGAGCCCCCCCCAGATGCTCCTCCTCAGACTTGTGCTCCAGACCCTTCCCCAGCCCTGTTCCCTTCTCTGGACACACTCCAGCACACTTCCACCACAGTAATTTTTTTATTTCTTCTACAATGACCACCAAAGATTTATGGCTCATTATTTTGCCCTGTAAAATCTGAACCCTCAGATTTGAGGATGAAAACAGAACTATGGGTGTTAAAATTAGGGGCAATCCTGTGACAGCAAGTCCAAACTGGGTTCTCAATTATTTTGGAGCAGACAAGGCAATCTTTCATGAATGATCTGATGCCAACCAGGGGAACCTGTTTGGCTCTGGCCTTTCCCAACATTATTGGGGGATTATTAGCCTGGATTCTCCTACAGCTCTCCAAGCACTTCTTTTTTCCACAGTGAAACAAACTCACTGTGCTTCTTCTACGTTGAAAATTCATTAGTGTTGGTTGAATACCCAAATCCAAAGTGTACATTGGATTCCAGTGGCACGGCATGCCACAGAGCTGTCCCCAGCAATTGCATCCACAGAGCAATGGCACTGGTGAGGAGGCAGCAGGAACAGGCAGCAGAAAAGCCCAGCTTAAAACAGAGCTGAAGTTCGAAGTGACATGAACTATACAAGCATTATACAGGTCACTGAGCGTGTCTACAAACATAAGACTCAGCACAGGGTTTTAGTTGTGTACAAAAAGGCTGCCTGGTTCTCCTGCTGCAGGAATGGCAACACAGCCCAGCACTCAGGATTTGGGACAGACAAGCCAAGATCCAGGTGGTTTTGCAACTGGATAAAGCTGCCTGTAGCAGGACAACATCAATAGATCCATACACATGCTAATGGATTCCTGGGCAGGGCAAACACAGGATGTGTCCAGGGGCTGTGCAGTGACAGGGTGAACCTTTGCTGAACCAGAAACATTTCCCTCTGTTCTTGCATCAACGGGCCAGGCAGCAGGATGGGTGCACTGGGATCAAAGGATTTCAGAAATACAAGGAAACACACCTTCATCTTCTTGGGTGTAAAACATGTCCACACTGAAGGGGTAGCAGAAGTGTGCCACCTTATCCTGGAAAAGGAACAGGACAGAGATCAGATTCCTGGACAAGATAAATCATCACCAGCATTGCAGGGGGCACAGAGAGCAGGGAGGAACCAATGGTGGAAGGCAGGTAAATGATGTCCAAACATGATCAGTCACATCCCACTAACAAACACCTGGCTGGGGACAGACCTGGATACACTCCCTAGTGCCATGTGGATGGAACAGGCTGTTAAAAATAATGGAAAAGGGGAAACAGTAACACACTTCAAATGACAACTCAGTCATTTGCATAACTACTGGATTGCCACAATCTTTACAGGAGCCAAGACAAGCACAGTACCTCAAACAATGGTATTACTGAAATGTATGATAATTAGTTTTGTAATATGCAAACTAAATCACATAAAAGACATCAAAAAGCCAATAAAATTCATATTTTCTAGAGAGGAGCTGGTGACAGAACAGGACCAACTTCCCAGATAAGAAGAGCAATTCATTTTGGGAAATCAGTATAGAGACTGTGTGCATTCCTGCCTCAGGCAAGGCAGAACAATGATTTGTTAATTCAGAGCACTGGAGAACACAAAAATCAAAGCTCAGAAGGCAAAACCAGTCATCCAGAAGGAAGAAAAAAGTGAGGTTCCAGAAACTGCTTTGGAGTAGTTTCATTTGCTTTAGTTTTATTAGGACAGTAGTCCCCTGGAAAAATGGCAAGGGTAATTAGAACGAGGAGAATCCCAAACAATCAAGTCAGGACCTTTTCTGTAGTTTGTTACACATGATCCACCCCAGAGACTGCCTGTTCAAACTGCTCTGCAAGTCTGAAAGTGTCCTTACCCAGCCCACTGCCTTGGTGGCACAGGTCTGTGTCACTCCTGAGAGCTGCTGGAACGGGGGGCTTGACCACTCTGGGGGGAGAAGAGAAGGTGAATGCAGTGGTGAAGGCTTGGGGTGAGACCAAACTCACAAACCAGGGCAGCAAAAGGACAATGTCAGTCCCCAGTGACTGGGGAAACAAGTAACATCACCAACACTGAATTTCACAGAATCACAGGATCACTGAGATGGGGAAAGACCTCCCAGACCATTGAGTCCAACCTACCCTGTCCCAACCTTGTCCCCCAGCCCGGAGTACTGAGTGTCATGTCCAGTCATTGCTTGGACACTTCCAGGGGTGGGGACTCCACCATCTCCTTGGGCAGCCCCTTCCAATGCCTGACCACTCTTTCCATGAAGAAATTCTTCTCAATATCCAACCTGAACCTCCCTGTCCCTTGTTCCCTTGATCCTGACCCCTCCTGGCTTCCCCCTGCTGTCAGGGAGTTGCAGAGAGAAAGAAGGTCACCCTTGAGCCTCCTTTTCTCCAGGCTGACCCCCTCAGCTTCCTCAGCTGCTCCTCATCAGACTCCCCCTAGGCATGTCCCACCCTGCCCTGTTTCAGGCACTGGCTGCTCCTCAGAACACCCTGAACTGTCCACAAAAAGCAGCAACTCATCTCAAGAGAAAAGCAGAACCTCATCCAAATGTACTGAGTAGCAGAAGTGGCTTCCTTTGGATAAATATCCAGCCAGAGCCATAGCCCCAGGGGAGCTAAACATGCATCAGGATGTGCATGTCAGTGCTGGGAGCCTTGTTTATCCATCAAAATGTACTATGTCAGTGTCAGCACAAACCAGGGTGGTGAGCACTGAAATCAGACAAGGTCACTGCCGTTATGGAGAGGACAGGAAGGCTGTTCTCTGCAGGATAAGGAATGACCTTTGGAAGGACTGGTCACCAATACCTCTGTGTCCCAGCCTTAGCTGGAAGTGATGAGAGGGGAAGATGTTACTTTCTCCCAGGCATGAGTTTAGTTCAAATAGTTGAGTTCTGCCATCTTAGTTCTGAACACCTCTGACTGGATCCCAGACCCAGCATTAACTTGTGCTGACTCCCAGTAGAGATGGTTTGATCAGACCATCTCTGCTTCATTCCCTGAACTGCTGTGATGTGGTTGGAAATGGGAATACTCACGGTTAGGCAGCTCCAGGAAGAAATGCACATAAAGGTTGTCATACTCATAGCCTTGAGCTGAAACTGAGAAAAAAAAGAGAAAGAATTTCAGCTATTTGCTTCAACACAAACTCCTCCAGCACTCACTGTAGACTTCTGGGAGAGCCAGTACCAATAACCTCAGGGACAACCAGTTACTGCTGGAAGGTGAGAAAAGTCACGGTCTTCAAAGTAACAGATGACCCTCAGAGAAGATTCCCTCTCCAGACTAGCTCTGTCTCCATATCACCAACTGCATGAGGGATGTCATATATTTCATTGGTTTATTTGGGAAATTAATAGAGATTATAGCAATCTGCTCTCCTTTTTTTCAGATCTAGTCTTCCTAGAACAGCTGCAGTATTTGTAACCTCCAACCTGTAAATGCCTCTGAAGGGGTTAGTCTGCAGAAACAGGGAGCAGAGGGAAGTGAAGGATTCTAGGGGGAGAATCACCCCCTCTGGACTGGCCTATGATCCAAGAATCCATGGATCCTTCATAGCCTCAGCCATCCCAGCACACCCACATTTGTCCCTATTACTGTTTAGAATAAGGACTCACCTATTTCTCCATTCACAAAAAGTCTCAGAGTACCAGGAAGAGGCTGGAAAAACAAGCAGATAAACAAGATAAAAGAACTCGGTGACCACTGGTGGAACCTCAACAATCCCCTCCCAACTGCATCTCACACAGGTATTTCATGGATATTTGGACATGAATGATTTACTGTGCTGGCCAGGGAGTGAAGAGTCCCTCTGGAAAGAGGCTCTAAAGAGACCAAATCCCCAAAATCCCAGACTGCAGGAGTTCACTATTCCATAAATCAGTCTCTTACAGACTTCAAGATGGATAGAACACATAGTGAAAGGTTACTTGCAGACATCATAGTCCTGTTTCTCTTGCTCTTGCCCAAGCTGGGGAAGTGAAGGGAAGCACGGGATGAGCTCAGACACTCTATCCAAGTACTGGAAAGTACAACTTCCACACTTTGGCAAACAAAATTTGAACAAAAAAAGATTGCAGTTTGGGTAACTCAGTGAGAAGGGAAATTACACATGAGTCTGGGGCTGAAAAGGGGCATAAAGCGGCACATAAAGGTGTTTGACACTTAAGAAGTTAACAGCAATCACTGGCCCAGAAGGTATAAACCCTCCTTCCTTCTTAAAGTACTCCAGTCACAAGTCTTGAGGCACTGGCACAGCCCCACGGAGACTGCAGCGTTCAGGATGGATCTCTGCAGACCCCAAACCCACTGCAACTTGTCCCTTCTCACCCAGTTTGCTGCTGGAAGCGCCAAGGTAAAAGCTGCCAACACTCCTCCCAGAATGAGACAGTCTCTGGAGACTGTGGTGTGAGTGGCAGCCACGTGAGCCAGGTCACCAGTGCCCAGAGGCAGCAGAGGCTCCAGGCCCTGCCAGGAGCCTCTGGAACTCACCATTTCAAACTCGGAGCCCACGAGCCCATTGAGGTAATCCCTGTGCCGACCGTAGAGCTGGAAACAACAACAACAGCAAGGTGTATTTTGATTATATTGGTTGTTATTGCAAAAATTGTGGTGGACACCATTTAAACTCAAGTTGCTGCCACCAGGCTTAGCACAAGGCGGGGTGGGGTTTAATTGTTACAGAAGATATAGAGAATATAAGTATCTAATAGAATAAAGATGCATAACTGCTAACCCTGCACAGAACTTCAGCTTCAGAAAAGATCTTCTCAAAGCCCATTTTTAAGGGATAAGAAGCTCTGAAGAATGAGATCTTAAATGACATCTTAAAAACACAAGCACAAACTATTCCAGGGAAATGGCCAGGTAGAGATCAGTGAAGTGAAATCACAATTTCCTTGGTGACCACATGAATAATAAGGAAACACACAAATGAAACACTAAAACATTAAGTACTTTTATAAACTATCACAGCCAAATAGGCAACTCAAAAAGATCAAGACATGACATGAGATCCCAGTATCCTGGGACATTATGGGTACCAAGGAATCATTCAATAAATATATAGGCAGCAAGAGGAATATCAAGGGAAGAGTTTGCCCACTGCTCAAAAGGGAAGGAAAAAACACTGACAGGTGACATGAGAAAAGCACGAATATGGGTGGTTTCTTGCATCAGTTCTCACTCCATAGACCACTGCAGGTAGTCAGCACAACTACAGACAAGGTGTCTATAAAGAGTAAGGAATGACAAAGCCAGGGAGTATTTGCTGGAGTTCTCAAATTCCTGGGCACGATGAGGCTCCCTGCCAGTGACATTTTGTCACCTCAGGTGTGCACAGCATTAGCAGTTACACCTGTATGAGGGTCTGGGCTGCCTCTGTCACTCAGAACTACTGAATACACTCAGTGGCTCGTCCTTACTTCTCTGAACATGCGCTGCTCACGCTCCTCCTCCTCTGGCTGCACCTGGGCAGAGGCATTCTCAATGGTGTATTCCCACACTTCTCGTTTCTCTCCATCCAGCTCGATCCTGTAGAGCCCCAAAACACACCAAAAAACCACTCCCATTATGCAGAGAATAGGCACAGGCACCAAAGGGGCCCTCCTGACCCAGCAGTGCCCCCTGACCCAGCAGTGACCCCTCCACCAGGCCTCTGCAGTGAGACAAAGGCACTCCCTGCCCTCTCCTCACTCCAAGGGCACTCCCAGCCCTCTCCTTGGTCCCAAGAGCCTGCCAGCATCATTCCCTCAAAAAAGGGAGACTCGTTTGTGCCAACAAGCATAACAAGGAGATGTAGTGACAGGACAAGGGGAGATGGCTTCCCACCGACCAAGGGCAGGGTTAGATAAGATATTGGAAGAAATTCTTCCCTGTGAGGATGGGGAGGCCCTGGGACAGGTTGCCCAGAGAAGCTGTGGCTGCCTCATCCCTGGAAGTGTCCAAGGCCAGTTTAGATGGGGCTTGGAGCAACTTACTTAAAGGAAACAGCCACTCCAGCCCCCAGTCCCAGCTCCAGGACAGATCCCAGCCCTCTCCCACTCACCTGTAGGCTCCCTTGGTGCCATTGAAGTCAGGTTTCACTGTGATCACACCGTTGCCATCCACCTTGATTGTGCAAAGAACGTGTTCATACT
>JAOXXN010000246.1:2809948-2824513 GCA_026770055.1 Myrmophylax atrothorax | reverse complement strand
GGCTGGGGGGATGCTGAGGGGGGATAGGGCTCAGGGATGCCGGGGCGGCTTCAAGGCTCGGGGAATGATTGGGCTTCTTAGGGCTGGGGGTGTGCAGGAGGGGAGCATTAGGGATCCTGAGGGAGGATAGTGCTGAGGGATGCAGGAGGACATTAGGGCTGGGGTGAGAGGGCTGGGGGATGCAGAGGAGCAACAGGACTGCTGGGGGGTGATAGGGCTGCCGGGGTAGAAAAGGGCATCAAGGCATGGGGAATGTTGAAGGGGCAATAGGGTTGCTGGGGTCTTCATAGGGATGCGGGGGTGCAGAGGGGCAACTGGGTGGGAGGTCATGCTGGACTCCTTAGGGTTGGGGGATGCTGCGTGTGATAGTTCTGGGGAATGCAGAGGGCAATAGGGCTTCTAGAGGGTAACAGAGCAGTGGGGGTTCGATGGGGCATCACGGGTGGGGGTGTAGGAGGAGTGATAGGGGTGCTGGGCTCAGTACTTAGCTCATTGGGGCTGGGGGGATGCTGGGGAGTGATAGGGCTGGGGGATGCTGAGGGTGGAATGCCAGGTTCTTCAGTGTGGGAGAGTGCAGGGGGACAATAGGGAAACTGGGGGCTGATAGTGCTGTGGGATGCTGCAGGGCAATAGAGCTTGGCAGGGATGCTGGAGGTATTAGGCCTAGGAGGGATATGAGGAGCTGTTGGTCTTGAGGGAGATGCTAGGGATATTAGGGTTCATTGGGACTGGAGGCTTGTTAGGGCTGGTGGGGGCAATGCTGAGGGTGATAATAGGGCTTGGGGTTGGTGGGGTCCACAGGGGCTGTTGAGGAGATGCCAGTAGGGCTGGAAGAGCATTTGGGGTTGGGGGTGGCAGTGCTGCAGGGGGGGACACAGGGAGCAGTTGGGCTGGTGGGGGTGCTGGGGCCGTTGGACAGGGGATGTCAGGCTGGCCCTCGGTGTACACCACACCACTGAAGGCAGCTCCAGGGCCACCACCTGCCCTGTCTGATGGTGCCAGGCAGGAAGAAGAGCTGGAAGCGGGGCACTGCCAGAGCTTGCCTCTTCTCCAACGGCGTGGGGATCAGCGGCAGCACTGCTGGAAATAGAAACACAGCGTTTAGCTGACGAAGCGCTTGGGGCTTCAGCTGGGCTTAGTCTTGGCACTGCAGCCCATGGGCTGTAGGGACAGTCATCCTCTTCCAGGGCAAGTGGAGGATTCTCGGCGCCCAGGATTGACCATGATGGGGAGAAAGTCGCTCCCTGGGGATTGGGTGCCCTTGTCCTTGCAGTGCGTGGGCCTGGCAGTGGGTTTATCTGGGATAAGCTGTAAATTGGAGTGATCCTATTAATGTATCTTGTGCAGGAGCAAGCTTGGACCCGGCGACTCTGTGCGGGTAATCCTGGCTGTTTGCAGCGGGTGCCAGGCACAGCCAGGCAAGAGTATTTCAGGAGGTGACAGTGCCACCAAGCACCGCAGCAGAGCCATAGGGCTAGCTCCTATGGGCATTTTGGGGTGGGTCACCCAGCCTACTATTGCATCCATTGCCAGTGTGTAAGTTCCACACATCGGAATTGCCTGAGGGCATCAGCATGGAGCTTTGTGTGATGGGAACCCTTGGCTTAAGGGTGTCTGCTCTCTGCACTGCTCCCACTGAAGGAGCTGCTGGAAGTGCTGTAGCTGGGGAATAATCCTGTGGATGTGAGCACCTTTAATTCCACAGGATCCCTTGTCTCCTGTCTCCGAGAGTGCAGCCAGACCCGCTAAGTCAGTTGTTGCCCCTCTGAGCCCATGGAATCCCCTTATGTGAAAACTGTTGCAGCACTTGCTCTGAAATGAGAAAGCTTTATGGGGACCATCAGGGTGAGACCTGACCCTGCCAGCACCCTAGAGGTTGAGGTGCTGAAGGCCATGTCCCAGTGCCTCTGCTGCAGCCGCTGCAGGCGGAGTAGCAAGTCCTGGCCCAGCAAGCAGGTGCATCCATCAGAGCAATGTCAGCATCCAGTTTAATGTCAGGGTCACCGTATCGGGGCAGTGTGGCTCTCTGAGCACCTGCAGATCCCCTGCTCCTCTCTCTTCAGCCCTGCAGAGACAGAGTCCCAGTGACCACCAAGGGATAGGGTGCCCTGCTTTGGGGCTGTGCTGCTGGGTTTCCCATGCACCATGGCTCTCTGAGCTGGTGTCACCTCTCAAGGCCATGTTTTTGGGGTGAGCCCTGCCTGGGATGTGTTGCCGCTGTGCAGGCAGAAGAAAGGCCCAGTTAGTGCCATCCCAGGGTGCTTGCAGGAGTGGAGGAGTGACACCAGAAATATGCTCTGGTGGCCACCACTGCCTGCTTCCGCTGTCCCTCCTGAGAGGGCTTTCCCATCTCTGCAGGAGCTGCTGGTGCCACCACTGGTCACTGCTCATTCAGGGTTGCTAATAAAAAGCCAGGACAGGAAAGCAGGAACCTGCTCAGGGACATGCTTAGCAGCCTGGATCTACCAGCCTGGCTGAGAGACACGGTGCCCTTGCAGGCAGGCTGGTACTGTCACAGGAGCCTGGCACATCCTTAAATGTGGCAGGAGGTAACAAGGAGGGTGAGCTTTGTGGCCAGCGTAGAGGACACAGGTCTGGCTGTCCCCCATGATGTGCATCACATATGACTAAAGTGATGCTCTGCTTTGAGGAAAGAGAAAAAACCCAGAGTCCCAGGTCAAAACACGTGACCTCTGGCTGCTGAAGTTAATGGGGGATTCCCATCTGCTGCTCCCACAGGAAATAGCTCAGATGTTTTTTGGCAATTACCAAGCCCCTGTACTTCCTTTGGGAATTTCAGTGGCTGCACCCCAGCAGCCAAACTGGAGGAATGCAGAGGGACTCTGGCCAGCTGCAGGACTAACCCTTGGGGTGGGTGCAGGGCTCAGTGCCAGCTGTCCCCAGCTTGGACAGCAGTGCCCTGCCTTGCCCAGCCCATCAACTGAGAGGTGCAGTTATTCTGTGTGCTGCCATCATCCATTTGCAGATGCCTGTGGTGGGTGACATGGTGGTGGTTCATCATAGAACAAAAATGTGGATGGGTCCTGCTGCTCCAGCATGACTGGGCTTTGTGGTGGATGACGGTTTGAGGAAGGGGATGATGAGTGGGTGAGGGGCTGTGTTGGTGTTCTCGCTTTACTTCTGGCCCTCCAACTACATCTGCCTGTGTTACACCTTGCTGACGATGACAAATCTTCAGGGCTTTGGGAGAAGTAGAGGCAGATGCTGAAGGCAGCTGGGCTGGGTTTGCCACTACCAGAAGCCTTCTTGCAGACAAGGAGGAAGAGAGGAAAAGACAACCTACTACTAGGTGCCCCTTCTGAGATGGAGGTAGCTGTCCAGGAGCTAAATATGTATTTATTGGTTCATTTATTGGAAAGAGCACAGCTGGAAGCTATAGAAAAGGGCCTCCAGTGTCCACGTCGATCGTGGCCAGAGCAGCAGGGGTGGGGGCAGAGAGTAGCCCCAGATGGAGGTTTGCCAGGGAGGGGGCAGCTCTCTGCAGACTGGAGCGAAGCTTCCCAGGACCTTGCTCTGCCCTATGGCAGCCTGGCCTGTGTTCTATTTACATCTCTTGAGGCATTGTCTTTAAAACGAAGTCAAGAGCTGCAGGAGGCTTGGGACTGCATGGTGGCCCCAGGTGGACTTTAGGGATTGGGAGTTTGGGGGTTTCTGGCTCACTGTTTTGATGTGTCATTTCTCAGTGCAGCCCCATTGGTTGAATTTGTTCTAAGCCAGAGAGAAAAATGTGAAGTGGGTTGGGATGGGTGGTTGGCCCTGCTGTATGGTGCCCCCATAGTGGTGGAGCAGTGGGCTGGCCTGGGGGGTTGCTGCCAGAGAGACCCCCCCATAGCAGCTAGGGCATTGGCTGGTGTGGCAACACATTGTGTTCCATCCTGGAGTTGCTGCCAAATGGCACCTTACAAACGCCAATGGGTCATTTCTGAGGGACTTGCCTGTGACACAGCAAGGCTCTCCTCACTGTAGGAGCAAGGGTAAGCATCCCTCAAGGTGGAATGCTGTGGAGAAAAGCACTAGGTACATGAATCCTCTTATTGGAAGCAGGCTGTGCTGGGCAGCATTTAAATTCCTGCATGCAAATGGCTTCTGTTGCAGTTTTCTGGTTTCACGTTGCCTTGTCTCTGCTGTGTCCTAGTCTGTCTGGTTTAAGAAGATAATTAACCTCAGAGGAATGAGCAAGGAACTGGCGAGCAGCATCACTCTGCTGCTGCGTGGCCGTGTGGTTGACATCACCTTTTGTCAGCGTGTCCCTCCTCAGAACCCATCTGCACCTCTCACATGAGGGGTGAGATGTCCATCTGCGTTTTCTTTAAGTCTGTAACATCAAACAGAGCAAATTCCAGTGGGGAAGTCAGTGTGGACCCAGAATGGGTCCTGGAAACATGTCATCCAATGCCCACCTGCGTGCCTGGGACCTCTGCCCCAGGAGATTGAAGGGGACAGGCCAGAAGTCCCCTGCCCATGGGGAACTTCCCTTATGGGGTATGCCAGGGTCTGGCAGTGCCTCTGAGCCATCTAAGTGGGTGTGAACAGGCAGGTGCAAAGGCTTCTGGAGAGTACCACAGACGTGCTGTTGATCTGCTCCTCCAGCCCCATAGGCAGACTAAAACCTGGGAGCTCAGAGGGTGCTTTGGGGTACAGATCCCTCTGGAGATGACTGGGGGGAAAAATGGTGGGCAGGATGTTTTGTAACTATTTTTAACTTTTGGAGCATTTCTTGAACTTTTTGGTAATGTGTGTAGGTGCTGGTCACTGGCAGGATCTTGTGTCCCACTTAGCTTGGATGTACCCTAGAGGAGGAACCTCCCCCCACAGTGGGTGGACAGAGATTGGAGGGATTTACACTCTTCCAAGAGAAACACGGAGTGCCTGGGCACTGATAACCAGCAGCAGGTTTTTCCATCCCACTTCAGATTCCTGGACAAAGTGGGATAGATGCATGGGATCCCAGTCATACATTGTGCCAGTGGTGTGGCCACAGAGGAGCCCTTGAGTTCCTTCTCCTTCATTTTCCAACAGATTGGAAGAACATAGAGGTAGTTGATCTTGCTTAGGGAAAATTTCATGAAGTAGGAGTCTTCCAGAGCAAGGTGATAGTGGGAATGGAAACCTTTGCAGTGGGTGAGGAAAATCTCCGTGGTTTTATCTGGTTGCTGCAGAGGAAGATGTTGCACCCACCTTTAAAGGAATGAATGTGCCTCTGTGCCCGGGTTTCAGCGGAGCTCACATCCTGCCTTTAGCTCCAGCTGCATCTGTGTGGATGTGTTTCCTGCATGGGAAGCCTTCCACTCCTTAGTGCCGGCGAGAGGTGACCTTGCCTTGGAGCACTGGCTGCCAGGTTCCTCATCTGCTGATGGGCTTCAGCCTGGTGGCACCAGAGAGTTGGCCCTGAACAGTGGGGACAGCTCTGGCCATTGTGCCAGGATGGAGGTGGCTCCCTGGAGGTGGACAGAGCCCCTCAAACTGACATGACACACATGGGTGAAAGGGACAAACCCAGCCCTGCATCTAATTAGCAGCAGTCCTTGTGCCAGTAATTAACCCTGGCCTCTTCATAAGGGCTCAGTGCCAGGGAGCATGCAGGGCACATCACGTTGATGAGGGAACCTGGGAGCAGTGCTGCTAAGGTGGGTGCTGCCCTTGCCTGCCCACTTGCTGTCAGGGAGAACAGTGGGATGCTAAAAGGTTTTGGATGAGTCTTGAGACGAGCTCCTGGTCCATTCCCTGTTGCAGGGCAGAGACCCTAGAAGGACATGGGTGGCAAAGGCAGGATTCTCCCTGAAAGTGCTGCCTCCTGGACCTTCACAAGAGGGATCCTAAAGGATGGATTGCGTTCATGGCAGGATGGATACCAAGCCCAGCAGGATGGGTATTTTGGCATGTCTACCCCGGCACCAGTAGGATAGGGCAGTGCCCTCTGCGGTCAGGCTTTGGTATCTGTTTGAGACTTCTACCAAAGCCACGCTCCTCCCCACTGGGCTGTTTTCCTGCTTGTTTCACTGCAGGGTAGGACACAGGGATGGAAAAACCTGGAGGAAAGGCAAGATTATGTCTCCCTAATTAGTAGGCGCCTAAATATCATTTCTTCCCAGAGCTCTGATAATGATTAAATATATGGGAATTATCTTTATTATTTGTATTGCATTAGTATTTGGAAAGGCTGGGACCCTGTTTGCTCTGCAGACAGGGAATGATAGTCCTTGCCATGAGGAATGCTGTCTCTGGTGTCCTGAGTGGGCTGGGCAGATTGGGGGTTGAGCTCTGTGCCCGTGGCATCACCCAGATTGCTACTGCAGCTCTGCACCCTGGCACTTAAAAGGATTTGAAGCATTGAATCCTACATCTTTGTGCTTGCATGGGAATCACATCTGTTTTAGTATGAGGGGAAAAAAAATCAGTGTGTTACCATGACCTCTAAAATTGTGATTTATATAGATTTAAAATACATACATGTATTTTTGGCACCAGGGTTGTCAAAGCCCAGGAGTTAGCCACTGCTTTTAGATGCTTTAGCTTTGTTGTTGGAGGGCTACAATACAGCGATCTCGTTAGGTAAATACAATGTTGTTATGAGCCATCGTCTGCTGAAGTGCTGCTGCAGTGAGCAGTGGGAGCTGCCTGCCGTGCCACTGCTCCCCTGCTACTTCTGCTGGCATCTGCTGATCCCAGGAATAAAATGAGTGGTTGGTATAGATGGAGAAAAGGCTTTTTTTTATGGCTTCTCCCCTTTTAATCAGCCGGGGCATGGGCTGTCGAACCCTTCCAACTGGTGAGGACCAGTTGCCGTCGGAGCATAGTGGGGCTGTTGGGGTGGTGGTAAAGTCATTGGTAAGTTTTCCAAACACTGGGTCACCAAGTTGCTGAGCTGTGGAGACCCAGACGTAGGGGAATGCTCTGGTCTGCGAGGACATGCCAAGATGCCACCAGGTGCCTGGGCACCACAGTATCATCCTTGCTCCCACCTGAGCAGTGGTGGCAGCAGGGACCCCTGCACCTCCCCAGGCACTGAAAGCACTTCTGTAATTGCCGGCAAGAAGGATTGCGCTTTGTTGGCAAAATATGTGAGGAACTTTGCTTGTTTAAAGTGCCTTTGGGGTTTGGGTCTTAAGTAAACATCCTGCTTGGAATTTTGGTTGGAGATTTTCATCCTGGGAAAAGCAGAAGGGGGGAAGGGAGCCACACCGATGCCCCAAGCCTGCTTGCACCTTCTGACAAGGTTATAAATTAGCTTCATTAGAGGAGGATCCCTGGAAATAAATTGCTCCACACCCTTTAGGGGCATTGCTGGGCTTTAATTTCATTTAATTTCATCTGGGGCAAAATGCCTAGAAATCCCTTAAGTGGTATTACAGCATTTTACCCTGAGCTAGAGCTTGGTATTTTTGCTCCCCAAAATGTACGCATCGCTATGCCCCCAGACAAAGCTCATCCAGGAGCTTGAATCCTGGAATCATAGAATGGTTTGGGTTGGAAGGAACCTTAAAGATCATCTCATTCCAACACCCTGCCATGGGCAGGGACACCTTCCACTAGACCAGGTTGCTTCAAGTTCCATCCAACCTGGCCTTGAACACCTCCAGCGATGGAGCAGCCACAGCTTCTCTGGGCAGCCTGTTCCCATCAAAGGTGGAGGGTTACCTGAGTTTCACTGCACTTGCCAGTCCCCTGCCACCTCTGCCCCACAGCTCCTCGGGAGATGCTGGGTTGGGAGAGGAGCATGCTGGGCATCAGGACCCCTATGGAACAGTACAGCTCAAGCCGAGTGCCCCAGTCCTCTTAGTACAGATCCGTGGGCAGAATTGAGTGAGCAGTGACCTTTAACAGGGCATTAGACATTTATTAAACCTGTTAGAATTAGTATCAGGATGTATTATTTATTTTATTTTAAAAGAGGGGGGAGCAAAAAAAAGACACATAAGTGACCTGTGCCATGAGCTGATCAACCCGTTGCAGTTTGGCCTCCTCCCTTCCCATGTGAGCTCTCAAAGTCAGTACCTGGCTCCGGAAAGGATCCAGCATCCACTTGTGCCCTTCTCATGGCTCCTTGCTGCATCCCACTGCAGGGAGAAGCAAGTAGCATCCAATTCCACCTCCATCCTGAGTCCCTGAAATATTTACTGTTTAGCTGGGCCAATTTTTCCCCCCACCTGCTCAAAGGTTTGTTCCTTTGGAGGGTGGGAGAGCACGAGATCAGCACCACATCTCACCAGCATTGTCTTTCGAGAGCCACCTGCTGGCTTTCCCCATGCCACCCCTCTGAGGATTATATGCTCCCTTGAAAACCTCTTTGTTTCTCACATTTGCTGTTGTAATTTTTTTGCGATGCCACCGCTTGTTGAAAAACAAGGTTATCTCCGTGGGAATTACACCTGCGGAAATCCAGCCGTGTTGATGCCTGTGTGCGGCTGGCCACGATAAAAGCCGGCTCCTGCGCTGCTGCAGCAATGCAAAAGTTTCCACTACTTTTGCATTTGATGAGGGCAATGGTTGGCTCTGCTCTGCCCCTCATCTCAGTGTTCTCTGAACATCAGCTCCTCCCCAGTAAACTTTTCCCCTCCAATTTATTTTTCTCTGCCCGAGCAGCATAGGATCCCAAATACATTTTTTTGCCTTTTAGTTAATTTGTTGGGATTTTTTTCTGTAAACAGGATGCATATTTCAACACTTTCTGACCTTTGGGTGTCCTGTGGACCTGACATGGTGATGCCAGTGGACAGTGCAGAGAGTTTGTCTCCCATGCAGCCGAGGGTGCCTGTGGCCATCCCTGGCAGCACACTCCTGGAAAGGACTGCTGGGCTGGTGCTGGGTTGCCATCAGTAGACTGGAGCACTTAGGCATCCTTTATTATTTTAAACTTGAAAATTCTAATAATGTGGAGTTGTCTCTGCCGTGGGGAGCTCCTGCTAAGGATGCTTCAGGATATGGCTTTCCCATGTTATGTAGGTCTTATCTGTGCCTGAACTGGCAGGTGGGCTGTGCTGTGGCATTGTCCCAATGGGCCGGGAAGGTGATGCCTGTCAGCAGCTGGAGCTAGCCCTTTGGAGGTACAAGACCAGAAGAGCAGAAAGGGAAATGTCTTCTGTCAGGACTGCAGGCAAGGAGAGAAGTGGGAGAGCGGCTCTCCTCCTGGCGCTGGCTAATGATGGCTGGCTGCCCCAAGTGCCTGTGGCTCCACATGCCTCCAGACCAAAATGGCAGCAGCTCGTGCGCACCAGCATTGCCTGTGTGGGACTCAGGACTTGGTGCTGGGGTCTCTCTTTTTTTCCTCTTCTCCACAACACTTTGTGATTGGATCAGGCTTGGGGAGTGCTGAACTGAGCCTGCACCCCCACTGCGTGCTCCCTGCCTCAAAGCCATCATGATGCTTAATGGAAAAAGTTGAAACAAACACACAATTTCTCTTAACTCTGTGTGCTGTGGGTGGTGCCAAGTGGTTTTCTGTCCTCCCCACCTCGCTAGCCTGCTTTTCCCAGTGATACTATGACAGGCATTTAAGCCCAGAACATTCCTTCCTGGTATTGATTTTGCTTTTTGCTCGAGTCTCTGTATTGCCCTTGGTATTTGAAACAACTTGAAGGATGCTGTGGAGAGCCAGACTGCCACCTCAGGGTGCTTCATGTCCTTGACAGTGAGGTGATGGGCGTGGGGGCTGAGAGAGGCGTTCATGGGAATGGAGCAGTACCCTTCCTTGCAGGTGCTGATACCAGGGGTCGTGAAGAAGGGCTCCCTGAAGATGCTGGAGAGATGCAAGATCACACTTGCTCCTAGGGAAAGCCTCTTGTAGGATGGCTGGGGTGGTTTCTCCTCCCAGTCCCAATTCACTGGCCTTGGGCAGAGGTTAAGGTGCTTTCTGCCATCTTGGGGAAAAGCAGCATTTTTCTTTGAATGAGATTTTGGGGCTCCATCTCTATAAACAGGTTTGCAGAGTATGAGGCACAGTGGCAGAGCAGGCAAAATAAACCCTACGTAAGTATTTACCTGCCCACTGTAAAGTAGCTCTGTGTTCACCCGCTCTGGCTGCATGTGGAGCAAAGAGCCTTGCTAAGTGCTTGCCAGCTCCCCAGGCAGAGCTTCCCTGCTGCTCCCCTTGCCTGCATCCCAGACTCTGTGGGTCCCTGTGGGAATACTGTGATCACTGTGGAGCAGGGGTGGATGCAGGCGAGTGCGCTGCTTCCTGTCCTGCTGGCTGAAATGAGAGGTAATTAGAGCGCTTTGGTGTTGGGGTGACTTATGTTTGAAAATTCTCATTTTTTATCAGTATTTACAAGTTACCTGGCATATGAGGTTGTGTGGGTCTCCACAGGGCTTGGGGTATGGGTCTGTGCTTGGCAATGTCCTGAACTGGGGTGATGGAGAGGCTGAGGCTGATGCCTGGTCGTGCAGCCCCTTGTTGCCCATCTCATGGATGACCACATTTTTCAACCCTGCAAGCCCATGTGCAAAATATAAGCTGTGAGCCCCAAAAATAAGCCATGTGCCCTCTGCCTTCCCTATGACAAAGTGCTCTCCCTTTTTTCAGTCCCCAAAATCTTTTTTTGAAGGGTCAGACCCCACCACTGGTATTATCTCTCTTGGAAATGTCACCAGCCCAGAACTAAATCAGCATCAATCCATTTCTCACATCCAAACCATGATGCACATGCATTTATTTTCTGTTATTTATGGGGCACCTGAGCCAGGCTCTTGCTTTTCCCATGACAAGGAACCAGAGTGCCTTACAGCTGCTTTGGCACCCCTGGGAATCCCAAGAGATGGTGGGTACTGGGCCTTGGGTGTTTTTCCTTGCCCTTGCACCTAAAGCAGGCTCTGAATTTGGGACGCCACTTCTCTCAATGCTTTGTTGGATGCCGGAGCTGCCGATTAAGGGAAATGTGCCACAAGGCAGGTTTGCTTTGCAGGATTAAATGCAAATAAATATTTATGTGCTATGCAAAGCAGTTTCAGTAAGATATGCGTGTCATTGGGAATTTAAAGCAGTTTTGACTTGGTCCTGAGATGAAGGGGTGTGCATGTTGGTGCAATATGGGGGTTTAAAGGGGTGTTTCATCTCCTGCTGCACAAAAATTTTTTAAAAAAGAGGAAAAAACAAGGGAGTTTTTGCTTCTTGGGCTGCTCTGGTCTTGCTTTTCACTGTCTTCTGCATCCTTCTGTCTTTAGCTGCAGGGATGGAGAAGAGCCAGGGAGAGAGGGCAGTGCAGGCAGCATTTCAGATGCAAATAAAATGCTGGCTCCACTCTCAATGTTCTCTGTGTTTACACATAAATGCAAACAACTGTTGACTTAGTTTCAATACATAATGTGTTTCATAACACAATGGAAATGAGAATTAAGCTGGAATTTAGCAGGAGGGAACATGTGTTTCTTTGAGACCGCGGGCTCTGCTGGCCCCGTGTGCCATGTCATGGTGGTGGCAGTACTGGCACTGTGGTGGATTGGCGTCCTTGGAGGCCCATTCTTGCTGGTGTTGGGGGACACTCTGCCAATCATATCCCTGGCTAATCATCCCTGAAATTATGTGAGTGGGACAAGGGCAGGGCTGCGTGGCTGCAGGTTCAGGCAGCTGAGCTGACCCACTGGCAAAGCTGGGGAAGGGGCTGGTGTCCCCCCAGGGTTATGGGGACCAGGGCTGATCTGGGCCAGTTTCCCCCTGGGAAAGAAGGGGCTCACGTGCTCTGGGGTAGATTGAGGTGTCAGGGAAGGGAAATGCCAAGCTGCCATGTTGGAGCATGAGTGCCAATGAGTCCCAGGAGGGAGGAGGTGTCAGCAGCCAGGTCACCTTGTCCTGAGGTGACTCCAAGCAGAAGCATGTGGGAGAGGGCCTGGCTGTGTTTTTAGGCTGCATCCTGGCCAGCCCAGAGCCATCCTTGCAGGGCTCCCTGGGGCCAGCCCCAGCACCCACCCAGGCAGCCTTTGAGTCATGGCTGCAATTGCCATGATCAGAGCTGCTCCCACTGCCTCTGCCCTAGGCTGAAAACTCCCCGCCCTTCTGCAGCCCAAATCCCTCTGGAAGCGAACCACAGGATTCTGTGCTGCCCTACCCAGGTGAAGGCACTGATCTGTGTGGGCAGCTCCCTACAGCCCCGAGGGGAAGAGGCATCGCTGGGAAATTGGCAGGTTGGGACCAGCAGGTGTGTGATCACTGTCCCTGGGCGTGGATCTGTTCCATCTGTCTGTCTGCCTGTCCCTGTCCCTGGCTGGCTGCCGCCAGAGCACCAAGCAAGGCTTATAGTGCTGGGGGCTCAGTGTTAAAAAAACCTGAGCCCCTGTGAATGCGTGTGTGTATGTCAATCTTGAGTTGTGCACCCAAGCTGTATTAGCCACTGGAGAGTCTCCCCACAGTAGCTGTGGGGAGGTGACACCATTGGGAATGCCGTGGCTGGAGATGGCATGGCTCTATCAGCCACTGGGGACCCTTGGGGACCCTTGAGCCACAAAGCTGCTGCTCCCAGGATGAAGGAACAGCACAGCAGGACCTGGAGTTGCAGCACCAGTCAGGATGCCGGGCAGCCCAGGAAAGCCAAAGCCACCCATGGCTATCCCCAGTGGCTCCTGCTGTGTTGCCTCACTGTGGATGGTGATGTCCCTGCCTGGAGTGAGTGAGGGCTGTGGTATCTGCATCTGTGTCTGGCAGTGGTGGTGATCCCAAGCCTTGATAGTTACCTGGGAATGGTGGGGTTTGCATGGGAAACAGCAGGTTTTGAGGTTGCTGGCAAAGCCAGAGACTGCCTGGGGAGGAAATGGGAATCCTGGCTGGCTGCCCCTCCCGAGTGGCACTGCCTCCCTTGATGGGTCACACCAGGGCAGGGGCGTGCATGCTCAGCTTCACCCAAGACTCCTCTATTGCCAGTGTGAGTCACCTGCCCATGTGGCATGCCAAGTTTTAGGCAAACATCAAGGGCAAGGGTGACAAGGAGCAGCTGGCACTGGCTCTCCACGCATATGCTCCCACTGTTGGATCAGGGTGACCCAGGACATGCTCTCACCTTTTTCACTCATTCCATAAAATAAATAAGGGGGAAGGGATGCTTCTGTCTCTGAGCCTCCTTATATCCCCTTAAAAAAGCCATTTTAGTTTTATATTGAGTTATTTATGTAGAGCAGAGAGCCAGGCCTAGGATTAGCAAATAGACTGTCCTGTAGCATGAAGAATACTCAGTACTGAGACACCAGTAACCAGAGAGAAATATTAGAGATAAAATTAAACATAATGAGATAGGTGTTGGCTCTCTGTCAGGGACCACCTTATGCTGACCTAATTGCCTGTGCAGAGCAGAAAGCGGGTAGTGGCTGTGAGATGGGGTTGGTGAGGAGGGTATGGGGCTGCCCTATCCCTGTGTGGGAGCTGGGGAGGGACTAGTGCTGTCACCAGCAGCTTTGCAAAAGAAAAAAGCATTGGGATTGAGTGTTGAGGAGAAAGATGAGGTGCCCAACAGCATCTGGGTTACTGGGGTGGACCAATCCTCTGCTAAGGCTTTATGAACTCACTGCCCCCAGCCTGGGCTCTCTGTCTTTGTATGTTTGCAGTTTGGGTACTTTTTTGCTACGTAATTCAGATGATGATGATTAATGTTACTATTGTTATTATCTGGAGCAGGGTCCTGCTAGATGGACAAAGTGGACATGCCAATCAAGGTGACAGTGAAGTTAGGGGATCAAGCACTGGAGAAAGCAAATCCCATACCAGGATGTGGGGCCAAGGCTGCAACACTTGGGACATCATGCATAAGGGATTTTTCCTTAATTGGGGAGGAAAAAAAAAGGGAAAAAAGCGCCTGTGTCTGTGTAATATAAAATTCAAGTTGAGCTCTTGGTGACTTCACAGAAAACAACAGGCTTTTTATATTGGCTCTTGGGGTAGGAGGAGAGCAGGCTAGAATAAAGATTTACAGTGTTTGGAAGATTAAAGGCCCTTGGTACATTGTTCAAATACCACGAGATTAGTTTCCAAGGAGATGGATACCAGTTGCCATAGGCACTGGGGGGTGGAGGGAGCCAGGAATTAGGATTGCGATTTTTTATCCTGATCACGCAATCAGTAGCTGAATGCTGTTAAAACTGGGCTTTAAATAACCCTAGCAGGTATGCACTACTGAACTGGGGGCTGGGAACCGGAGTCTGCCTGGCTTTCCCTGGCCCTAGCACCCAGTTGGGGGTGCAGAGTGGGACTCAGGTGTTGATGGAGGGGTGCAAGGGGGTACAGGGCTGGGAGCCCAGATTGGTGCAACTCCTAGACCTTCCTTGTGGGTTGTCCTGTGGCTTCTGGGTTCATTTCATCTCATTTTTTTTCTAAACAAGGGATTGATGGCATCTTCTTGCAATAACCAGCAGTCATGGCAGTGCAGGGGCCAGGGATCATGGAATCATGGAATGATGTGGTTTAAAAGGGACCTTAAAACCTTCTGTCACACCAATCTACAAAAAGGGCTGCAAGGCTGACCCTGGCAACTGCAGGCCTGTCAGCCTGACCTCAGTGCCTGGCAGGGTTATGGAGCAGATCATCCTGAGTGCAATCACACAGCACCTGCAGGATGGACAAGGGATTAG
>JAOXXN010000246.1:2789709-2803775 GCA_026770055.1 Myrmophylax atrothorax | reverse complement strand
CATGGGGAAGATGGCAGTGGAGGTTCTGCTTCAAGGACCATGGCAGTATCAAAACACCAGCTTGGGTTAATAAATAAGATGCTGTTGCTTCTGAAATCACTGTAAGACTTGAAAAGAGGAGGAGGAAGAAGAGGGATGAAAACTCTTTCATGCTTAAGTCAACACCAGGAGCACCCTTCAAGTTCAGTCTTTGCAAGGGCTTGCACATAGTGTGCAAGTTGCTGCATCACATGAACCCCCTCTCTATTTCTCCTAATGGGACCTATTTATAATTTGAGGGGTATAATAACAGTTTTCTGCTTGGAAATTTCCATGATAGAGTTGTCATTGACTTGTTGGTGGGGGGTTTTTACTGTTTTGTTTGCTCTGTAGAGTTTGGAAGTTGTAATGTGGGGCACAAGGCTGGGGGATGTTTATTTTGGGGAGATGCTGCCCCACAGCAGTAGTTGGTGGACTGGTGAGGGGACATGCTTGCTGTGGGTGCAGGGTTGGGGTGGCCCCAGCCCTTTCCACGGGGGTTCATGAGCCTCCCCATGTGCCTGGTTTTCACTTTGCTTCAGCTCAGAGATTCATGAGTGAAACTCCCCTGGGGCCAAATTCTGATCTTTTCCAGCATTATCAAGGGAGGTGTCATAAGAGCCAAGCAGGACATGACATCCTGTGCTGGCTATTGCATAGCACCCTGTCCTCCCAAGATTCCTCTGGGGAGAAGAAATAATTAATGAAATTTAATATTTTTTTAAAATGGAAAAATGTAAAAACAGTTTGCAAATTATTGGTTTGGCCTTGTGACAGTGGTGCAATGGTCCCCATGCCCCTGGGGATGGGATTCTGTGTGCAGAGGTGGGATCTGGCTGGGGCCAGAACAGAGCCCCTGCAGAGGGGAACATCAACCCCTTGGTGTTGTCCCGGGGAGAGACTTCAGTAGGACAGGTGTGTGAGCCCTGGAAAGAGGGACAGGATGCTCTGCACTCATCCTACCCAACTTGCTCCATGTCGCCAGCTTGAACTGCTGTAAGAATGGTTTAGCCTAGTTTTTTGAAAGATTACTTTCCCTTTGATTAGGCAAACAACTTCAAGCCCTTAATTTCATTTAAATAAGCCTAGCACTAGCTGGGAAGTTTTCTTCCCTCCCTTTTATTCACTCTTTGTCTAAATCCACTGTCACTGCTCTTTGTGACCACAAATGATTAAAAGCTTTACAGGAATGTTGTTCTCCCCCCATCCCTTTAAGTTCTGCTGCATTACTTGGGTCATATTTTTATTATGTTTTTTTTCTTGTGGAATAATTCTCTATTTTCCTTATTAAACAATCAGCCAGGTGAAAGGGATTTTCTTTGTCCTGGTCTCCTGCAAGATAGGGAGGGGAGGCAGGGATCCTGCCCCACTTCCCATTGATGTTATCCCTGTCTTTCCCATTGGTTCTCCCTCTGGAGCCAGATCCATCCTGTGATTGCTTTTTGAAGCTGAGGGAGGAGCATCTCTCCCCTGGAAGTGCTGTATCCTGTGGGAGGCTGTGGCAGAACAGGTTGGTGCAGCTGGAGCTCTCCAAGGGGCCGCAACCAGCCCCACCAAGGCAAGGCACCAAAGTGCTGCTGGAAGGCAACAGAACATCCATGTCAGAGCAGTCATATTCAATAATAATTAGGGCCCTCAGAAACATGTACAGGCATCAAAGTAAGGCTGTTTTCCAAGTGAGTGCTTGAGAGGTTTAAGAAGGGAGGGATGCTCCCAGGACCAAGGCAATGGCTGTTCCCCAGCTCAGCTTGGCACCTGGCATTGGCACCACCAGCACCTCACTGTTTCCTGCCAACTGCAAAAAGGCACCTCTTAACACAGCATCCATAAAAAGACAGAATATCAAGTTCCCTGCTACTGCAGGGCTGTGCTCAGGAAGCTGCTTGGGAGCTTGCATTTGAAATGTTTGCTTGTCTATCTGTCTGCCCATCCATGCATGCACAAACTGCAGGTTTGGAACAAGGTGGAGTGCTTCCTGGTGTTGCTGCAGTCTCGTGGGATGGTTAAACTGGAGGTGCCTGGCATAGCCCTGTCACCTGGGGTTTGTGCCCAACTGCAGGATCATGTGTTCAGTTTCCTGCTTTGTTTTCCAAGCTGGCACCCGGTTAGGACAGGTTTTTTTCCCCCAAGATCATTCTGGGGAAGAAGAGTTGCCTGTTGTCTTTTTTAGGAAGTGTCACATGGATGGAAGAGGATTTTCCTGGGTGGCTGTCAGTGTGGCTACAACTTTGGCTCTGCCATCCACAGATGCCAGTGGAGCCTCAGTGCTGCTTGGCTGCTTTCACTGGCCAGCAACATGAGGGAACAGAGTATCCAGAGTAATTTCTGAAATTCAGTCTTTATTGGGATTTGTCTGCCCTCTCATTAGCTTGTTGCAGACCTTCATAACAGTTTGCCCAGAGAAACTGTGCCTGCCCCCCCCTCCCTGGAAGGCCAGGTAGGACAGGGCTTGGAGCAAGTTGGTCTAGTGCAAGGTGTCCCTGCCTATTGTGGGAGTTTGGAACAAGATGATCTTTAAGGTCCCCTCCAACGCAAACCATTCTGTGGATAACATGTGCATGCTCAGGCAACTACAGAGATGCCAGAATGGGGGGACTTGTTATTTTGAGCCAAAATCCACCATTTCCCCAGTTGCATGAGGCAGCCTTTCTTTGTGTTCAAGTTCCTTCTACTTGGACACAGGTACACACTGGGGCAGGAAGGTGAATTGAGGGGTTTGCTCTTGCCTTTAACTCCTGTTTTCATCCGGGCCAGGCAGCTGTGATTTTGACTAGTGGCAGATTGAGTTATGTGCAGGCAACTTCATTTATATTCCCCGGCTCCTGCCCATCCAGCCCCATTAGGGATTTGCTGGTCTCTTTATCCACTTGCGAGCACATGGTTTAGGATCTGGTTTGAGTGGCTTCTCAGCTAATTTGTCGTCCTTTATTTGCAGGATTAAATCTGGACAGTGTAACGCTGTCCTCTGGATGGAGGGGCGATAGCTGAGAGGGCCATGTTGGCTGCTGGGCCTGATGGTGTCTTGGATGTTGGTGTCCCAGCAAGGGAACAGGGTGATTTATGCAGGGTGAGGAGACCTTGCCTTGGTTTCCCCTACAGCATTGGCATTGCTGTGGGTTGCAGTGAGATGTGTGTGCCAGGGTGCAGAAACCTGGGGCTGTTGCCGCACGTGTAACTGGGTCCCAGCATTTTTCTCCTTTTCTCCCCATTTTGCCATGAGGGACGGAGCTTCTGGGGCTGAGCTTCTTCTCAGATGTATAGTCCCTGTGCACCACTTGGTCTTGTTCCCACTGATACCAGGAATTGCAGGGTGGGATGATTTGATGAGGGAACCCCTTGCCATGAGCTGCTGGGGTGAAAGCAGAGCACCCTGTGGTTTTGGCCTGTTTCAGGGACTCTTTTGGGTGCCAGGCTCTTCTCTTGGCCAGGGGGGCACAAGAATGGCTGGCATGGTGTGCTCATGGGGACACAGCCATCATACCCTGCTTGCAGCTGCTGTCAGAGTTCAGGATCAGGAGTGCTCTGTGTCTGCTTTGGCACTGTGCCCTCTGGCTTGCACGGCCTCAGTCTGCACATCCAGGGTGTGCCACCATGCAGCCAGTCCAGTGCACCCTGCACAGTGGTGGCATGTCCCTGGGGGTGAGCCCCAAGGATAGAGGTGACCTGGCCTCTGCTGGGACACATATCATTGGCTCCAGGGTTTGATTACAGCTCAATAGCATCTGTAATCATGTGCCTTAGCAGAGGACATGTGGGGATTGTGCGGTTCAGGCTGCCCTGGCCTCTCTCCGTGTCTCATTTTCCGCTGTGTATCCATGCCAGCATCGCTCCCATGGCATACCATGGTAAGTGAGTGATGCTCAGCACCAGTTCTCTGTTAGTAACAGTGATGCATAGCTCTTCCTTTTTTTCTGTTTTCAGGTGAATATGGCCCTGGCAGGGAAGCCTTTAGATGCGACTCTCACCACCTCCAGAGCTGACAAATGGAATATGGTTTTTCCCCAGAAAGATGAAATCATCAACAGCTTAGTGTCTGCCTTAGACTCCGTGGTAAGAGGCTGATGGCATCCCTGTCCTTGTTCCCCTCCCTCCTTTGGCCTCCATTTAGCAGGGCTGGCTGGGCACAGGGCTGGCACAGGAGAACTGGTAAGCTCACCCTGTTCCTCTCTGCTACTGGAAAGCCCAGGGAGCTGCTGGAGCTGGGAAATAAAAACCCTCTCCTGCCCTGACAGCCATAAGGATCAGAATGTCAGCCAAAGTTAATCTCAGATGTGTATTGTTTTCCCATTAATATCTATGTTGATATCAACTGAATGTCGGATGGTTGGCTTTTTTTTTCTTCTGTTTTACCAATGTTACCGGAGCTTTTATACAACATCAGAACAATGGCTTTTTTATCTCTGAGAACAAAGAAAATAACTTTCATATCTTTTGACGTAGAATTCCCTGTGGAAACCTTGCTTAAGTCAGCTGTGCTTACATAAACAAGAAAACTGTCTGGATTAAGTCTCATAGACCAGAGCTAATCTTATTTTTAACTCTGAATCTGGTCAAGGAGGGAAAGCAGATGTGTAGTAACAAACGTGTAACGCAATGAGAAATGTTAAATAGCCCTCCCTTTTTAAAGTCAATGCATGTAATGCATTTATATATGATGTGTCTTCTTCTCTCTGCAGGTAGAGGTTTTTCTCATTAATACCAATTTCTTTCTCTTTGACATCACTGCCCCACTAAGGGGCAGATTCCCTGGAGCTGACACACCCCAAGCAACTTTGATGATTTATATACATGCCATCCCATACAGCATACTATGTTATCATAGTTTGGCTTCTTAATGAATATACATTATTCCACAGTCTTCATTAGGTGCTTACACCGGGGCCAGGGAGCCAGACTGCTCCTGAAATTCAGCCTTTTTCCCAGTGCTTCTCCAGTGCCAGGCTCTGTGCCCACTGAAGCCTAGCTGCCTGCATCCCTGGTAAATAAATACAAGGCCATGAGCACGTCACCAAGTGGGCTTAGGGTTTGGATTTGATCTGCCTCCAAATCTCACATACCTTAGTCATTGTGTTTATTTTTTGGGTGTTGGGCTTTTTGAGCAAAATACTTGTGTTTGCTAGTGGGTTTTGAAAGGAGGTTTCTTAAAAATATCTATTTTAGGGGATTTGATTCAGTGCTCGGGGAGCAGGAGGTAAAATGTTCTGGTATAGAGGCTGGTTTAGGCCCACACGAGTGAAGCTTATGCACTGTACATGTGTGCAGTGAGCTGAAGGTAGCTCAAGGAGGCTGGTCCATGCTTTCCAGCATCCTTCAACCCCTTCATGGGGGCTGTTGATGTGTCTAACTGTGGCTGCTGCTGGGAAAATCTCCCCTCTTTCACCCTTTTAAATCATGACCTGGGGATAGCATCTTCTTAGCACTGGTGCTGTAGCTATGGGAATATGGCTTAGGCTGCCAGCACTGAGTAACTATTATAATACAAAAAATACTAATAAAAATACATGTGTATTATGTAGAGCAGGAAGCTCACGTTACATAAAATGGATTAATAGAGGAAGTCTTTTCCATCTCTTTATTGTTTTGCATAACTGTACAAGAAAAATTGTTCAGCTAATCCAGACTTTGACCATATTAGTGTTCTGCAGCTGAAATAAGATTCCTGTGTTCCTTATTTCATTAGACCTGGTGGAAAATTGTTGTTGGTTGTGGTGTGGGGTTTTTGTTGCTTTTTTTTACAGAAATGTTTTCTTTTAACAAAATGCTATAAAAAGCTTACTTTTAGGATAGGAAGAAGTGAAATGGTGCGTAAATAGTTCTTGTTTTACAGCAAAGCCTAGCTCAGCTGTAAAGTCATCAAGGATTTTAGGGTGTGTCATAAACACATGAAATTCTGACGTAAACTAGAACATTGCTTTTTATGGGGGAATCTTTTGATAAGGGAATCTTTTGATGGGAAGAAAAAATCCCACTGGGATTGGCAAGGGTTGGGAAGCGGGGATGCTCTCCCATCCTGTGCTGCACTAACCTGGTACCTCCCGCAGTGCTCAGCGCTCTCCAAGCTGAACGCAGAGGTGGCCTGCATCGCTGTCCATGAGGAGAGGGCCTTCGTGGTGGGCACTGAAAAGGGGCGGGTCTTCCTCAGCACCCGCAAGGAGCTGCAGGCTGACTTCCAGAAGTTCTGCAGTGAGTATCCCCCACCAGGGATCTTCTCCCGTGCTGAGGTGGGTGCTCCAGTTGGGCATGCTGGGACTCTCACCACGCACGGAGGGGTTGTAGTTTGCCTGTCTGTCCATAGGGCTGAGTCAGGGTTGAAATGGTGGTGAGTGGGAACTGCGGCCAGAGCCTCCCCACTCCAGGCAGGGCACTGTATGTCCTGGCTCTTCTCTCCAAAAGCACCCCTGAGGTGGCACAGGCCTGGATATTTGCTCTGCCCCCTGGCACCATTAGCCTCAAGCAAGGCTGCAGAAGTGCTGGAGTGTGTTTTGAGGACTTAGCAGAAATAGTTTGTCCTAGTGATCCCCCAAGAGCAGAGAGGCTTTCCTGGTCCAAGGCTTTTTTCCTGGTTTTGGAAAAACAGGGATGGATTTGGTAGCTAGAAGTGTTGGTTGTGGAATTGCTTATGTTTTTGAAGGATAAACAGTGGTGACGGGATGCCTTGAGCAGAAGCTGTGTCTCTCCAGTCTCAGTTCAGATTCACCAAGTATCTGAGGGATACTTGTGTGTTGCAGGTCCCAGCTCTGTGCCTCTGCCAGCTCCCCAGAAACAGCCTGGAAGCTGAGTGGAAGGTGGGAGCCATGCTGTGAATGGGGACCTACATTTCTTGGAGAGCACCATCCCTGGCGTGACAGCCGCTGCTTTCCCTACTTCCTGCAGGAGCTGGGACAGGGATTTTGGTGCTGCTGCAGACCCCAGACTCGGATCTGCTCCCATGCACTGCCCACCATGGAGTGTCAGTGGAGAGAAACAACCTGGTTCTATATGCACACATATGGTGTTGACACAAACCACATAAGTGCTTAATACCTTGGAGAGGTTGTGCAGGAAGGGTTTGCTCTGGTGGCAGCACCAGCACTGTGAAGCTGCCCAGGTCACTGTCTGCTTGGTAGCTGCATGGGTCTACATGTGCACCCAGAAGAGATGCTGTCAGTTGTCCTCCATTGCATTCTGCAGGACATGAGGCATTTGCAGGATGTTTTCCACATTCATGGGCAACTCTGCCTCCCCTTCCCACCATCCACAAGATGTGAATGGCAGTGGGATGGCCAGTGGGAGGGAGTTCCCTCAGGGTGAGAGAGCTGGGGTTGTTAGACCTGGAGAAGAGAAGGGTCTGGGGAGCCTTTAGAGCCTTTTTCAGTACTTAAAAGGGACTTATAAAAAAGAGTGAGAGTGACTTTCTTTGCAGGCAGACAGTGATAGAACAAGGGGGAACGGTTTTAAACTAAAAGGAGAGATTTAGAGTAAACATTTAGAAGAAACTTCCCTTTGAGGGTTGTGTGACTGTGATAGAGGTTGCTCAGAGAATGTGTGGCTGCCCCATCCCTGGAAGTGTTCAAGGCCAGGTTGGATAGGGCTTGGTCTAGTGGCAGGTGTTCCTACCCACAGCAGCGGATTGGAACAAGATGGTCTTTAAGGTCCACTCCAACCCAGTTTTCTCTGATTCTGTGATATATCCTGGTCAGTGACTTACTGCTGTGCTGGGGTAAGGCACCTGACACTAGATCCTCCTTGCCTTCTCTTTGGTTTCATTTATACCTTTGTCAAAAAGAAATAGTCGTATCTGGTTGAAAACACAAAATCTTGACAATGACATTTGGGCTAAGCAACTGGTGCTGGAGACACAGTGAAACATGGTAACTCTGTCTTGAATTATAAATGGTCCAGGCTCAACTCCATTCCATAAAGCTCTTACAACTGGTATGCAGTGGAAAGCATCCCTGGAAGTGCCTCTGATTTACGGTCTTGCTGCCCTCTTAGAAAGATCTGAATTAATCTAAAGCAGACATTGCTGGAAGACTTAAGAAGCTTCTTATCTCTCTGGGTGTGCAGACCTCACTTGAACACCCTCCTTTATCTGAACCTCTGGCTCAGCCTTTCCTGGTGCATAGGGGGACTTGACAGTGATCAGGATTAATGCCAGCAGAAGAGCATTAATGCAGAGCTGGTGGGAGAGGCAGTAGTTGAAGGGTGTGGATGTATATGCATTTCACCACCATAGTAAAACACCCCAAAAAAGTTTTCCAGGGTCTATTTTGCCATGCCTGGGGAGGCATGCAGAGCTTGCCAGGTATGGCATAGTGGCTCTCTACTTTCTTATTTATTATGTATATATTGTACATATTTTCACAAGCAGTAATAAATTTGGACTGACCTGACCCAATTCTTCCTAAGTGTGACTCTATATCCTTTTGAGTAGCCAAGAGATGTTCTGCTATCCTGATTTAGGACTATTCACCACATTCCTACTTTGAAGACTGATTATATTTCTATCTCTTGTTGTCCCACACTCTTAAGGTCTTGTATTGAGCTGGGGAATGAAACAGACAAAACTAAAGTAGGACAATCAGAGAGCAAGAGTTTTTGCTAAGCAAGAAATGTCCCTTCATTCCTATCATTCACAAGATTATTGAGTTACAGAAGAGTAAATTAATCTCATCACGTTGTTTTACAGTCTTGTTAATGCCTCCATTTTAAGGTCAAAAAGGTCCCAGTCATCTCACTGAACAAATCAGGAGTGAGACCAAGCTCAGGGTTCTAAGGACACACATCTTTGACAAGTAACAGGGTTGCTCTGGCTGAGGGTCCTACCCTCTCCTCTACTCCCTGTTACTACAGTGCCACCTGATCTGAGCAAGCCTGAGTGTTGCAACACTTGAAAGAAATACATCATAAAGCTTTAAAAATACACAGGATAAAGTAAAGATTAAAAAAAACCCAACTATGAGACACACAGTGAATGTCAGCCTAATGTTCTGCCATGCATTTCTTTTAATAATACAGGGGCAGAAGGATGTGTTTTGAGTTGGAATTCAAGTAATTTAACGGCAATTTAACTAGTTCTGTGGGTATCCGATGTGGCTCTTGACCTGTCCCTTTTCACTGCTGTCCCAGCCACAGGCTTTTTCCACAGGAAGGATCCATGAGTTCCTTCTTGAGCACCCAGGTGGCATCCAGGGCCAATCACTGGCAGGAGGCTGTTGAGGACAATGAAGGAATTAGTCCTTCACCACTGAAAATCCCTTGTGAATCACTGTGGATCGAACAGCAGTAATGCACTTGTAGTGTTTAATTTTCTGTGCATTTAGAGATGCAAGAAAGTCACTGCCAAAGATGTGCTTTGTTTGAAGTTTAATGGGGGAAAATAGCAGGAAATAGCTGGTATTACTAAGCTATGTGATGCTGAAGGTTAAAAATCCTCCAAGAAAGAGAGATTTTCTTTCCCTAAGAAATCGAAGGCGAAGCAGATTGAAACCAGAGGAAAGAAGTGTGCTGCCTAATTAATCACAACAGTTTCATTATGGCTGAATGGGAAAAGCCAGGGGAAGGTGGGGCAGACACAGGATGACCGACCCCACTGCTGGCACCACTGCCCATGCCAGCACCTTCTCCTGAGCGGAGGCTGCTGGGAGGGACATGATCACGTCTGAGTTGGGCAGCTGGGGTGGGTGAGAGACCCGTGGCACCCTTCTGCCTGTCCAGAGTCATCACCCATGAACCCCTTCTCAATGCAGCGACTCCCAGTTTCTCCTCTCCCTCCACAGGAATCCAGCAGAGGAAGGAGCAGGACACAGAGGCGCAGAAGAAGGCAAAGGAGTGTGGGCGAAGGGTGCTCAGGGTCTCCCCGGACCAGGGATCAGACGTCTACCTCCTCAGGAAGATGGTAGAGGAAGTGTTTGATGTGCTTTATAGTAAGAACCTTCATGCTTCCCTTTGGGGATATGAATTGCCCCTGGGGCTCTCTGAGCTGCTCAGTGTTGCCACCAGATGTGGCTTTCAGCACCAGCCTGGCTCCCTGGCAAGGGGAGGTGCCTGCAGGTGCCTGCTGGTGCCTGGCAGGGGTGGTGTGGTCGGATGTGCTTGTGCATAGGGTTAGCATTGCATTGAGATGGGATTTGGCCACTGCTTCTTCACTTTCCAGTGCCCCAAACTGGGCCAAAAAAATCCCCATGCTGGGGGAAGCATCCTTTATCACCTCTGACCAGGGGAAGCGTCTGCTGTGGCCTGAGTGGGATTTCCAAACACACCTTTATCCCTGACATTGCATCCGTTGCACCTTTTTCATAGTGCTGTGTTGTGGCTCTGCAGACTCACTTCCCCCATTTCCCTAGCTAGTCTATTTAGAAGGAAAAAAGATTATTTTCTAGTAGGTGGCCCTGCAGCCCCAGCTTCAAGAGACAAGCTGGTGCTGTTCCAGCACATGCATCATCCCCGGCAATAAACCTTCTGCAATTAAAATGTAGATAACCATATGTCTGTTGATATGGAACCCAGTAGGCTGCAGAGCTCCCTTTAGGCCCAATCGGTGGTGGCTCGAGCAGCAGCAGTGCCACCTTCTCACTCAGGAGGGTCCACTGGAGCCCCCATGGGGTGGCTGAAGGTAGCAGCCGTCCAGCCAGTTCATCCTCTGGCAGCACCTTTAGGGCTCTGCTGGTGTGGATGGGAAAAGCAAAGTTAGGTTGGGAAAACAGGGTGATGAGCCTCAGTGTTTTCCCATGGTGCTCAGTGGTGTCCCTTAGCCCACTGCAAAGCTTCAGGGGAGTTCAGGTCATGTGGCTGGATCAGCTGAAGAATTGGGTATTTGGCTTTCCTGAATGCAGCCCCCCATCGTCATCTGGGATTCAGAGCCTGGTAGAGCCCTGCCAGATCTGTTCAGGTCTCCCTGAGCCCAAGGTGCAGGTGTTTCCCAGGTTTGTGTGCAGGGTTTGGGCACTTCCACACAAAGGAAGGGGGCTAATGGGAGCTACCATCAACTGCCCTGGTCTCACATGCAGGAGTTGCTCTTGCTGGCTGTCACACCTGCCACAGGCTTGACACACAGAAAAGGGAGATGACATGTCTTCCCCCTGGGACAGTCAGTGAAGTTTTCTGAAACCACTCAAAGGGTGTGGAGGCAATATTCTCATTAACAGAGGAAATCAGATCCCCTTGCTGCCTTCCAAAGCTGAGCCCAGGTGTGAGGGAAAGGATCATGCAAAAGAGCCAAGGGAATAGGATGAGAAGGGTGTTTTTGTGCTGGTGGATCCCCTCTCTAGGCTGTAGGTCTCGTCCTGCTGCTGGGAGAGTGCTAAGCTTTGCTATCCTCTTGGGAATATGAGAATTATTAAAATCTGACATACCATAAATGTATAATTGCATTTAAAAAGCTTGATCAGGGTGCATTTGCATGGGGTGTACAAACCAGGCAGGCAGCCCATTCCTAAGGATGATTAATGATGCTCTTTACCTTATTGAGGACTGTGGAGGTGCATGGGGACAAGCTGGTCCCCAGTCCAGGGTGGCTGGCATTGCCATAGCAGGAGGGGATTAAGCATCTGTGAGCCAGTGGTTTTGGCTCTGGCATTGGGTGTAATTCTGTCTTTGCTGCTGCTTCAGTAGGATCAGCTGTTTCCATCCTTGACCTGCTCTGTGATGAAACCTGCCTAACATGTTCCCCTCCCAGCATTCCCACCAAAACAGCATCTTTTGGTTGAGTCGGGAGAAATACCATAGGAGATGATACATGCCCCAGAATGATTCTGTTTCCAGCGTTGAGAGGACTGTGAGAAATTAACAGTTACCATTCTTACAGGGTTTTTTTATACTTTCTGTTGTCTTCCGTCAACAGGGATTGGAAACAAAAAATCTTAGAAAATGCTCAGTCAAAAACATTCCCTCCAGAGCCAGGTAATCTCTGCCAACAGGATGACTGATTACCACTTGCCTTTATTAAACAGGCATTAATGATAATTATTGCCTCTCCTTAGCTAAACCATAAGCTTTTGTGTGGCAGCGCAAGGCTTGTGAAGGTCACTTTGACAGTACCATGTTCCCCATAAAAATATGTGTGGGAAGTTCCAGGGCATTGGGTTGATAAGGAGCCACTGTAGGCATCAGGAGCTTTTCCTCATCACAGAGAGGTCGTGGAGAGAGGTGGAGAGCGGCACGTCGGGGCAGAGAAACTGTCAGTTCGCAGAAAGTGAGCTCATGGTGTCATTCAAAGGCTCATTTTGGTTATTGGCTTAATTAATTGGCTTTGGTTATTGGCTTAATTAAAACATTATCCATCCCACATATAAGGAACCTTGATGGCTTGTGCAAGTTGCATGTTGTTAGTTATCATGCGCTCCTTCAAAGTATTTAAAGTAAATCCACAATATAAAATCCCACAGCAACTTAAATGTCCCATAATCTTCTCTACCTATCCCTCAGCCTGGAGACGAAGGTGCAGGACACCATGCCATGCTGCCAGATGTTCTGCATCTGGATACTGCTTTGCCAGATCAGTCTCATTCCTCATGGCTCTATCTTCTGCTTTGAGCTTTCAGCACCAGGTTTATTGGTTGCAGTG
Organism: Myrmophylax atrothorax; assembly: GCA_026770055.1. Lineage (NCBI taxonomy): Eukaryota > Metazoa > Chordata > Aves > Passeriformes > Thamnophilidae > Myrmophylax > Myrmophylax atrothorax. Next base: position 2,791,213 of record JAOXXN010000246.1, on the reverse strand, counting down.
GCTTGGGTTGGTTTCCAAAATAATTTTTCACAGAGAGCAGCTGGAGGGTTTTGGCCATTCCTTTGAACCCTTCAGAGGGGGCTGTATTTCTGACAGCCTCCTGTCTGGAGAGCACTGTAAGTAGCCCTTGTTAGAGCATATGGGCTCTTTATCTCATTTAGAAAATTGCTGTGTAATAGCAATGCTTTCTGGTTGTCTGCTGCTGCCAGGGAAGGGAAAGCAGTGTGCACCTAAATCCTTGGAAAGTTTTTGGTGTCAGAGGTAAAATGGAGCCAGACCCATGTGGTGGGGACATGAGGGGACTCTGTGGCCATTGTTGAGGGGAGCAGGTGAGAGTTCTGGGCTGCTGGAGGCAATTGTGCAGTCACATGTATCAATATCCAAGCTGCCTGTGAATGGTGGGATGGAGGGAAATTACTGAGGGGTTTTTTCCTTGTCTGTCAAAGTGCATCAAGGCTTCTTGACAGCAACAGCAAACTACTTCTCATTGTTCCAGGAGGTAAAAGAAGAAAGCTGATTGAAAATAAGGTTCTCAGAATATCTCTGTAAACATGGAATAAAAATCATCATGAGGCCCTCAGCCGCCTTTGTCAGCTTTTGGCTCCCTCCCAGCTTGCTGGTGGCCACATACCTCATGGCACATTGCTGGGAGCTCCCTGGGGTCAGCTTGTGCAAAGTGACCCCAGCTGAGGATTTTACTGTGCAGCCTGAATGATGAGACATCATTCATTATTGGCTTTTATGAGCTTTTGTTAATTAGTGCTTTTAGAAAGGGCTTGGAGCACCTTGCATGCTAAGCGCAGAGGTAAGAATGGGTTGTCTTCTCCTAATGGTTCTGTTGGTATTTCTTGATTTACATTTACTGCTCCAGCCTGGCTGAGCCATGACTGGGGATGCAAGTTGTTTGTCAGTGTGTAACTCTGCCCACTTGCCAGGTGAAGCCATGGGGAAGAGCAGTGTGGTCCCTTTGCCATACGAGAGGTTCCTGAAAGAGCCAGGCTCACTTGCGGTCGCCGGCTTGCCTGAGGGTGTCAGCTTTAAGAAACCCATGGAGTACGATGTGAAATCCCTGATGGCCATCCTAGAGCACAGCCACAGCATCCGCTTCAGGCTTAAAAGGTAATTTTGGGGATCCACAAGGGGCGAGAGAGTGGTGAGCCCCTGCCATAGTGGCTCTTACAATGCTGGCACATGGGGAAGATTTTGTGCAGCACGGGCAGGAGGGTCCCTCCCATGTCCTGGCTTCTCCCCAAGACCCACAAACCTGGGTCCAGCCATGCCAAACCCAGCCTTGCCTAGAGATTCATTCGTGTTGGTGGGCTCAAGACCATTTCACATTTGTTCCTATAAGTGCATGTAAACATGCAGATTAAGTGCATCATTTTGCATGTCTGTGCCAAAATTTCCACTGCAGTAAGCTACGTGCTTTTCTATCTCCAGAGGGGTTTCCAGGGTAAATTCTGGAAGTGTCTTCTCAGGCTGAAATGGATTTTTAATGCCAGAC
>JAOXXN010000246.1:2759060-2780316 GCA_026770055.1 Myrmophylax atrothorax | reverse complement strand
AGGAAGCAAATTTACCAAAGATCCAACCAAGCTGGAGCCTTCCAGCCCTCCCAGGGAGATTTCACCTGAGCCACACCGCGGGGCTGTGTTGGACCTGGCGGGAACGTCTCAGGCCAACAGCGGGTAAGTGGGGCTTCCATCCCTGTCTCCTGCAAACTGCCATCCCTGAGAGAGTTATCTGGGGAGTGTTAGCATGTGCAGGAGGTTACTGCTGTATCCATCAGCAGTGTTCATTGGGTGCAGGAGGTTGCCATGGGTGTAACTGAGTAAGCTGCAGTGTCAGGGAGATGTTGTAGGTCCATGGTGGGAAGGTGACTGATGATGAATTGATGTTTTCTGCCTCCCTAAAATCCCACTGCAATGATACAGTTAGCATAGGAGGAGGCTGAGCAGCCCCATCCTTTTACTAGTCAAAAGTTTGGAATCATTGATTTTGAACAAAACTGATAAAACTGGGGCCATGCCTGAGCCGGCTGAGATTGTCTGCTGGAGCCATTTCTGGTGTTAAAACATGAGCTAAGGATTCACCCTCAGCCCACACCATAATAGCATCTTGCTAATTAAGTGTTGCTTGTTTTTAAAGCTCACAGAGAGACTAATAGTGGATTTAATAAAGGTCAGGTTATAGAGTTCAGCAGGGTAGGAAGCCTTTTATAAGAGTACCTGTTTCTGTTACAACCGTGCCAGAAGCTAGACGGGTCCATGCTGGCAGTCTCTGTGTAGCATCATAGCAAATAGCATACAGCTTTCTAACCCAGACTGGGAGATTCAGGAGTTGTTTTTCTCTATATAGCCCCAGACTCCTTCATTCTTATTCCAGTGGAAGCAAGGTATAATTTAGCCTTTAAAATCACTTCAAAGAAGAGAGGCAGGACAGCAGTTTATAGCAATATGAACTGCTCTAAGACAAGAGCCTTCTCCTGGCCTTGCTTCACATAGCTGGCTCAGTCATGGATTGGGTGAGAAGTGCTCCTCAGCCTTTCTGGCACGAAGCCTCACTGCGCAGCACTGATAGCTCCACCAGCTGGGGCTGCAGACTGTGCTATGGGATTGGTAACTTCTGCAGTTCAGGATGGGGATACTTCGTAACTTGTCTCCTCCATGGCAGCTCTTGGGTTCCTCTCATTTCTTGACTCTTCATTGACATGAACCTATGACAGTCTGGAGTCTCCTCTAGTTCTTCCCAGTGCTGTTTGAGGTTTGTCCCCTTGGATGTAGCCACTGCATCTCCCTGAAGCTGTGAATGCTCTGGGCAGGGGAACCTGCAGCATTAGAGCAGGCAACGAGTCAGCCCAGCAAAGTGCTCAGCACTGAAATCTCACAGCTTTTGAGGGCAGAGACCTTTTGACCTGCCCAGTCCACAGGGCTGGCATTTGTCTCCAGCCCTCTGGGTATCTTCAGCTTCACAGGAGGGTTTGTGGGAAGTTTTACTTTGTTCTTCCTGCAAATGAGGAGCCTCTGTGCCTTAGTAGGAGCATTTCCATAGCAATGGTCCACCCAGGTCAGAGTCCTACTCCAGGAAAGGCCAAACACTCTGAGGGGTAACGTTCTCCCCAGGGAAGCCCTCCTCCCAAATTTCCCTGGTGAAAGGTTGATTTTGACCTGAAGTGGGAGAGTTTAAAACCCTTCCCAAGGCTCCTGGGTAGTACATACAGTACCTTCTAGACCAGTGATCCTTTTTGCCTATACCACACTTAGGGATAACATTTCAAGAGTACTCCTGGCTTGTTCTGTGATCTGTTCTGCTGACGCTGCTGAGTGGATTTAGGTGAGTGAGAAGTGCTTTTGAACATCACTCCTGAGCCAACAGGGGTATGGCACTGGCTCAAAAGGGTTTTCCTTCCCCCTAAAGAACCAACATCATGGAGGAGTGTGTCTTACAGAGTGATTCCTCGAGTCCCTTACTGCCAAGGAGCCATGGTGGTTTTTGTTTGAGGGACAGAAAGCACACACATCCTGAGAAGGCAAAATAATCTCATTTGTATGCTGAACACCTTGTGTAAATTCCTGAGCATATGAAGTTAACTGTAGATGGGAGTTTGGGATAGTGCCCATTTTTCAGGGAAAAGAGCTTAGAGCAGAATAAATATTTACCAAATCACTTGACTTTTTTCCTTTCTCCCTATTTGCTTTAGCTCCATGAGTTACTACGTTGTAATGATACCTTATTCACCGCTCTTTGTCACAAAGGGATGGAGCCAAACAGGTTTCAGGCTTAAAATGTCTCTTATTTTCCAGAGCTCTCTGCTGTGGTGCCCAGAGGTAGGGCTGCCATCAGTGGGGGTGCAGGACCAGGGCAAATTTGGGACCAGGGCTTATTTGCAGGGAAACTCACAGACCATGGCTTTTCCTTGCATTCGCAGATGCCATACCACTGTTGGGACTTTGGGTGACCTCGGGGACACCTCTTCAGCCTTTGCAGCCCCCTGTGATGCAAGGCAGGGTTTCCCCCTCCTGCCAGGATTGGTCCTATGCACACCACTGGGTTTTAAGCTCTCTCTTTTCTTGCTCCATGACCACCTCTCTTGTCTGCCCTTCCCTTCCAGGTCTGAGAAGTGTAGTGTTTCTGAAAGCTGTGAACCAGGTGAGGAATAATTCATTTTCTATTGCAAAACAGTGATACTGGGGATCACACTAGAGAAACATGCCTGCAAAGTAACTTGGATGTATGACATCTGATTGTGCCATAGTACAGTTCTCTGACAACTTTATCCCCATTTGATAGATGCAGAAGTGAAGGCTCTTACCCTGTGACCCTCCAGCTGGGGCCCAAAAGTGCATAAATTGAAATAATGAGGCTTAAGCATGTGCTTAAATGCAAAACTAAGGAAAGTCTTCAGTCTCTGCATTCCTTTGAAAGCCACCACTGAGAAGTCTGCTATGTCAGTGTTCTGAGCACCATGAATGAAAAGAAAATGCTTTTCCCCAGATTTATCAGCTTGGACCCATTGAAACAGCACACCAAGCCTCGCTGCCTTGCTTGCCCAAGCTGCAAGCTGGGACTCAGCCCATAAGTGAGGAAGTTTGTCTTGAGGTAGAAGATGCTGGGTTGAGCACTGTGGGCAGCCTTTTCCTGGGGCAGCCAGGCTGAATTTTGCTGGGGTTCAGCTGGTCACATCTTGGTGGGGTACAGCTGCAGTCAGCCCTCTCAGATAGGGGTATGCACCAGGCATGAGTTTGGGAGCATTAAAAATGCCAGGAGCACCCACTGGAGACAGCTTCTCCAGTGTCCCCACCAACACCTGTTGGTGGCCCTGTTCATTTTAAATGAAGAAAGCCAGGAAATGAGCATGTAACAGGGGCCAGCAGCCAGTTCAAGGGCACCAACAGCTCCTGCCAGCCGAGCTGTTTGCAGAAGCCATGCCTACAGGTGTCCCTTTGGGTACCTCCGTGCCGTGTCCTTGATGCCACTGAGCCACTTGGCCAAAGCCTGATTGATGCAAGGTGCTCAGTTGGCACTGAAGTCACAGCTAACCACACTTTCCCTGCATTGGTGCTGCAGTGGTGGGCAGACATGGCATTGCTGGATCCTGTTGGTGACTGCCTTCCATTGCCTTTCCCCATAGGTACCTCAGGAGAGCTAGGTGGGATCAGGCAGATCAAAATTGAACCAGACGAGCTGGACATCATCCAGATCACCGTACCAGGTAGCTGCTGGGGTGCTGTCTGTGTGCAGTGGCCACTGTGCAGGCAGGGCTGTGCGTCATGTCTCAGTATTCTGCTTTGATCAGAGCGTTAGGAGGGCATCTCTCAGCACTGAAGTTTCCCTTGTGCACGTGCAATGGTCTTCCTTCATTGACAGTCATTTTAAGGAGCATATTGAGATTTCCTGGTAGCACTGGAAGGTGTTTTAGAGTTCCTTTGTTGTTTTTCTCGCTCCTTCGTTGCTTTCTTTTCTTGCCTTTCCCTTGGAGTAAGCAAGCTTGATTTGCTGCTTTCCTTCATGCCATGGGCTTAGAGGTTCCCAGGTATTGAGCACAGGATGCTTTTGACAAGATCCTTCATTTAGAAAACCAACCTGGTTATGAAGAGTTCATAAGAACAGGTCTAACCTGCTTAATGCAGGGTTACTACTAAGCACGTGCTGAAAGTGTGTTGGATTTATTTTGATTTATTTTTATGTTGGAAATTCCCCATGTTTCTGCCTGCAGAGGTCAGTGTCAGTGGGTGGTGATGGAGATGAGGTGCTTGAGGGGCAACTGGGAGAGTTGTTTTCCACTTACCTGACCTGGACAGCACAGCAAAGGGTAGGATGATCCTCAGGGTTTAATGAATGAATTGTTAGCAATTTGCATTTTCAGTATGCTTTACAACCATTAATTAATAATCTTACCAGAATAAGGGCAGCAACAGGACTCAAACATTCCTGGGGTGAGCGATGCTGGGGACACCCAGCCCCACCACACCAGTGCAATCTCTGTTGCACCCAAATTGAAGCAGTCCCCTCAGTAAGGTGATAGCTGGGGAGTCACTCCAGGATTGCTGTAGAATGGACTTATCTATGGTTAATATAGGGGAAGGAGAAGGAACAAGGTATAGTGTTACATCAAACATTTTAATTTTCAACTTGGCAGCTAATGGAAGAGAAGAAGGGGAATACATGGTGAGCTGGTGGTGTGTGGGAGGAGAAGGAGGGAGAGTAATTACCACTTCTCCACTGCCAAGGAAATCACACATCAAGTCCAGAGTCCAGCTTTTTTTACCTTATTTTAAGATTGAATTTAAGCAGAGGGAATACAGCTGAGGGCAGGGAAGAGGACTAATAGAAAAGAGGTTCTCACCTACAGGGAAAAATTGATGAAATTGGGATTATTTATCCCGTGAGGTCAGAAGTGACCTGATTGAAGTATCTAAACTAGCTGCAACTTTATTTAAAGCTGAATTTGAGTGGTTCTTTGAGGGCATTGGAGAGCCTAGCACCTGAGGAGACAGGTTTAATGGAAGAGGGCAGACAAATTGTGTAAGGGAAACCCAAAGAGGGGTGACTTTGTGGAGGCAGCGTCAGTGGAATGGTTTCCCCCATGTAGTAGCTAAATTAAGCGGCATTAATTTTTACACCAAAATCGAGTATTTAGATAGGATAAAGCCAAGTAAATAATTTTGAAGTATTTTTGCAGTTCACCTTCCGCAGAGGTTAGGAAGAGACTTTTGCTCCTTTCCCTCAGGCCAAGAGGTTGGGTGTGTTTCAGGGATGAGGTCTGGGTGATCGTGGGGAGGAAGAAGGCAGATGCATCCCCAGAGCAGCTTCTGGGGGTGTGCGGGGTCCTGGAAGTGGGGGGCCCTTCACTCAGTCCTTGCTGATAGGCCAGGACCTTCTGAGCCCTTTTTTGGGAACAGTGTGCCCCTGGCATCAGAACAAAAGGTGCCTGTGGGTTTTTGTCTGCAGACCGATCACCTGGTTTAGACGAGATGCATGACCTGGTGCCCACACACGTGGCCTCGGAGGAGTCAAGCTACATCCTGGAAGCAGGAACAGGTACCAGAAATCAAGCATCTGGGACTGTGCAATGGCACTGGTGTGGATGCATGTGTCAGAAATGAGGAAATACCATTTCTGAGCCAACGTGGTGCAGCTGGGACCCAATTCCAGAGTCTCTGCCTCAATCAGGCCAGCTTGGGAGCTCCAAAAAACTAACTAATGGCTTTTCTGGCGCTGTTGCTCCTTCCCAGCCCCCAGCATGCTGCAAACCCCAGCCCCTCTTCCTGGTTCACACCTGGAATTTACCTGTGGAATGTGTGCTGGCCCAGTGGCTGCCCTTGCTCCTGATGAGTCTCTCCTCTCCCAGGGAACCCACAATGAAGGGCAGGCAGGCCTCCTGCATGTAGGCACTGCATTTATTCTGCCAATGCAACTTCTGGCATGCTGGTACCAGCCCAGCCTCTGCTGGGACACACGTTCAGAGCTTAGTGAGGGGAGGGAGCATTTGAGCAGCTGTAGGGCACCCAGAGAACTGTTCATGTCTGGTCTTGTTTTGTGGGTGCCTGTTGCTGCTAACCCTATTTGTCCTCATCAGGGACAGAGAAGGGGGCAAGCGAGAGCTCTCAGTGTGAAGAAAAGCAGATGGAGGGATCAGGTGAGTGTACGATGAACTCCAAGCATCGCCCATCATTGCAGGTTTTTGCAAGGATGGATGAACACTGATGTATTTTAGGTTGGGTTTCGTGAGCTTCCTATGTTACCAGCAAAGTCTTCAGCCTCCAAGGCCTCAACACAGAAGGGCACTGCCATGTGCCTGGGCTCTGTCCTCCCCTCTCTTGCTTGGATTTACCTTTCTACCTTTTTTTTCTTCTTTTTGGCTGCTAGCACAGCTCTGTGGCAGGTGCATCCCTCCCCTTCCATGCTAGGGGATGAGCTTGGAGGCAGCTGCCAGAAGACTGGCACTGATCTGGGGGCACAAAGAGCACACAGCTGGCTCTGCCGGAGGTCAAGGGCTGCTCACCTGTGCCATGCATTGCTTGCCCCAGAAGCAGGTGCCTGCTCAGACCAGTTCTCTCTATTGTTTATTTTTTGCAGATGGTGTAGGGGACGTTTTAAGTCATTTAAGGAAACAAGTTGAAATTCTGTTCAACTCGCGATACGGTAAGATGGTCATTAGCACATGTTCGTCATGCCGAGTGCTGGCCTTCTCACCTACCATTCCAAACCAGGAGCTGAGTGAAAATGCTATCTAATTTGTTCATTTGCTGTCTGCTGGGTTTGCAAATGCATTTGAAATCTCCTCAGGCCTTGTTATTGCAGCTCTTCCCATTGGTTTCCTCAATGCCGTTTCACTGACTGCAGCCCAGGAATTGCTGCTGTAACCTTCAGTCTTTCTGCCACAGAGGGAAGGTCCAAAGTGGTTCCTGCATCACTTGTTTGAAATGTCAGAGAGGGTTTTCCACCCAAGGTGGTCATTGCATCGCTCAGGATGGCTGGTGGCACCTCTGGTGGGGGCTGGCACCCAGCATGCTCTGCTCTCCTCTTCTTAGAGAGGGTATTTAAACTGAGAAAAAGTACAAATGATGTCACACATGCATTTTAAGAGCTGGCAGGAAATTTTTGCCACTGGTAGGACCAAAAGATGTGGCTCTGCCTGGCAGTCCTCAAAGGTTGGAGGCAGAGCAGAATTGCATCTGCTGGGCTTGTAGAGCCCATTGTGACCAGGAAAAGAATAAGGACCAGGATGCTCTTGGTCAGGGCTGCGAACTGGAGGTGCAGCTGAAACAGCTGTCAGAGTCATGGCCCTCTCTGCAGCCCATGTTTTAATAACAGACTGGGAGTTGTCATCCACACCGATGGGATTTTGTCCTGGTTTTTCTTCTCTGCCCAAACAGTGCTGCTTGGCGTTGGCTGTTGGGTTGCTTTTGGCAATGTTTAGCAGACTAAAGGGAGCCCTCACCATGCCAGGCTGCACACGCTGATGGGGCACCCCTAGGCATGTTCCCTGTCCCCTCACCTAACAGAGGGATTTCCATGGGGGTCTAGATGTGGGTTCCACTGCTTGCAGACTTTATAGGAAAGCAGGCTGTGATAATGTAGCAAATGCCAAAGCCAGCTCCAGGTGACTGCCTGGCTCTGTCCCTCATCTCATGTCTGGCAGTGTCAGGGACATCCCCATCAGGCACAGAGTGACAATAAACTCCCCCAAAACCTCTTCAGGCCTTCACCAACATACCATGTTGCTGTTGCTGTGACCTGACATGAAAGTCCAGCAAACTAATGATATTGGGTCCCCATGCAGCGAAGGCCATAGGAATATCAGAGCCGGTCAAAGTTCCCTACTCGAAGTTCCTGATGTATCCTGAGGACCTGTTTGTTGTGGGCTTGCCAGAAGGCATCCTACTGCGCCGTCCCAACTGCTTCGGGATTGCAAAGCTGAAGAAGATTCTGCAGGCGAGCAACAACATCCAGTTTGTCATTAAAAGGTAAGGCGGGTGGAGTGGCCTTGGGATGATGTTTCTGCTCAGAGCTCCTGCTGCTGTGCTTTGTCCTGGGGAACATCTGTCACTTGGTCACCTTCAATAAATTTGCTTGATTAGAAGCAAGGGTTGTTGCCTTGTTGGAGCCATCTCTTGGGGGCAGCAGTGGTGTTGTCATCTCTCCCTTGATGTTTTTTGGGTTTTTAACCTGCTTTTGCACAGGTTTGGCCATGGCAGCAGGGAGCATGCAAAGCTGGGGGAGGGTGCCTGTAAAATTCATGGTGCCTTGGTGTGGGGCAAGGAGAGAGACTGGGAACCTTGGAGGGTTTTCCTACAGCAAACAGCTCCAGCTGAGTTCCAGATGTGCACATGGAATGCTGCAAACATTAGGGAAGATGCCTACCCTGTGCTGGGGAGGCAGGGTGTCACAAGACCTGTGGAAGGGCTGTGAGAAGCCCAACCCATGTAATGCAGTAGTATTGCCCTGAAAGAGGGAACAGATCTGGCAGAGATGGATTTTAAGATGTTTCTCCCCCAGTTGCTGATACAACCAATGTGGCTGAAACAGAAAATAATGTTGATCCATGGGAGCAGGAAGATTTTGTGGTGTCAGAGAAGCAGCTCACAGGCCAGCCCAACCACACTTAGAGATTTTTCTTGTCCTGATCTTGGACCCATTTCTTAGTGATACAGCTTCAGTGCAGCTTGTAACAAACCCTGCTATTGCCTCACTGTGCAGTTTTAGCATTAGGTACCCAGGTGCAACATTTTGGGACCAATTGTATGTTGAAAGGAGCCATGCATGGCTTCTTTCATCCCTGAGAAATGTTCAGGACCATGTCCACAAAGTCTGTAGCTGCTGACTTAAGCTGCTAAGGCATCACCTACTTAATCTCATCCCAGGGAGCACCGCATCTGTTCATTAAAGAGTCTGTCAGTGTGAAAACTATGTCCTAAGTTCTCCTCCTGCATTGCAGGAGCTTTTAAATGGTGTCAGACAGGGCGAGTGGTTTGTGGCTGTAGTAGTGGTGTCCTGGGGATACTGTAGCAGCAGGGTATCACTGGCCAGGGAGGTCAGTCATGTGCCCTTGGCTTCTCCCTTTTTTTCCAGACCTGAGCTGCTGGCAGAGGGCATAAAGGAGCCATCATCGGACAGCCCAGCAGCCAAAGGTAGGCTGAGAGATGCCCAGCAGCTGGGCCATTAAGGGCTAGGTAGGAGAAGAGTGAGAGCGGTTTCATACAGCATTTCTCTGGCCTTCCCTCCCCACCTCGTTTTTCGGCTGGAAAGCCCCTTTCCCATACATCCCCCTTGGCAGCACTGCGAATCCTAATTCCTCTTATGTCCCCTGTCTCAGCCGCCGGCGAGAGGGACTCGAGCGAGGTGCTGATGGAGGACGCTGTGAAGAGACAGGGCTTTCAAGGTGGGGGGCTGGAGACATTGTGGGGGCTGAGGCAGAGCTAGCCCCTATCCCATTGCAGGGGCTACATGTGACAAACAGACATGGGAAGGGAGTGCCGCGGGTGTTGGGGCTTGGTGGGTTGGCAGAAGATCGAGGGAAGGCTGGGAGGAAGGAGAGAAGGAGGTGGGATGAGGGCATAGGCAACTGGAAGAGAAAATGTATAGCCAGGACAGGTAGTCCCACAGGTCCAAGCTTGAAGTGCTCTGCATGGTGCCCTAATTAATCCACTTTGCTTATCTCCCTGTCTGACCTTGTGAGTTGCATAATTAAGTTTCCAAACTTCAGCGTTTGCCTTTTCTGGGGTTTTTTTCCACCTGGGTGATGTTTGTATAAATGCCACTGAAGTTCAGCCTGCACTGGCAGCAGCGTGGTGGCTCCGAAGGGGGAAGGAGTGATGGCGAGAAGCCAGAGGGCTGGGCGGGCAAGTGCTGCCCTGCTCAGGCATCCCTTCTTGGGCCCTGGAGACCTGCAAGGGTTTGTGCGGGGATCGAGCCTTTCCAAAGCCTTTGGCTTTTCCAAGAGGCTTTGAAATGTGTTTTATTTTAACACAGGTAATTATCGCAACTGAATCTTCAATTTCACGTGGCTTTTATTCTTAGCAAATAGGCAGGGGAAAAAAAATCCCATATTTCTGTTTAGATTGTTTTTAAGGACTTTGAATAGCCCACTCCAGAGATTAGCTAATTGCAAGATAAGGACTTTCCTATAATTAGAAAATGGCATTACTTAAAAGTCACTGAGTGCCTTTTAATTTACCAGCAGAAGTCCATAATTGTTTCTTTATTTTACAGAAAATTACGATGCCAGGCTTTCCAGAATAGACATTGCTAACACACTGCGGGAACAAGTCCAGGACCTGTTCAATAAGAAATATGGTGAGAAACCAGGCAGGGAGTTGGTTTTATTCTCCCCTTATTCCCCCTTAATTTTTTGTTCCCTGTCTCTCCCCTCTCCTCCTGATTCTTCCTTGCCAGGTACATTCTCTCGTATGCCCCTTGAGCCACTGACACCTCAGAGGGCCAGGAAGGAATGGCAGGTCTGGGAATTGGTGCTCTTTGCTGCAGGAGCAGTGGGCGTCCAGGGAATGGCGAGAAGTTGGGAAGAGAGAACAGGCTGTAGCAAGCACCCGCAGGAGCACTGAGGGACAAGTAGATGCTGTCCCCGCTGTTCCCAGGGCATGGAAATGCTGTTATCTCCATGTGGTGGTTTAGGAATGGTATTCCCCAATTTAGTGTTCGCACTAGAAGCACTCCAAACTACATGCTGCTCACTCAATTCCCCTTCCCACTCCCTCTCCTTCTGCAGGTGACTGGAGTGGAGAATCAGAGGCACAAAGGGTAAAGATCACAAAGGTTGAGATAAGAACAATTTACTGAAAACAGCAATGGAGTAAGAAAACAAACACTAACAGCTACACCATCAGTAACTGAGAAAACTGGTGCTTCCCAACTGCTCCCTCTGCCATGCTTACTCCAAGGGACCCCTTCCATGTCCCCGGAAAATGACATGAATAACCTTTGGGTCCTAGCCTTGCCCCCTTTGGCTACTGCAGAAATTAACCCTGTCCTGAACAGAACCAAGACTTTACCCACCACTTATTCTATACCATGTACATATGCCCAAATCCTACACTTTCCAGTGATATACATACATATATATATGTACCTATGCAAGCACAGGTATCATTTCCATAGTCAATAGCCATCACTCCAAAATTTCTGTTGAGTTCATATAGTCCATGACTGTGGGTTCTATCCATGCTAGACATCTTCCAGGGCAGGAGGGCTGGTGTGCCCTTGGCTGGTTGCAAGCTGCATCAGGAGCTTATGACTGCTGTATCTGGAGCAGCCCATCCTCACTGTTCATGGTAGTTATGGCAGACAGTGTCATTCAGCAACCAGTACAATCCAACAGTAGGGACTGTTCTCACACAAAAATCAAATCCCCTTGAGGTACACATTCTGTTTCCCCATCCCTTTGCATCACCCACCAAGTGCACCCAAGTCCTTGAGCAAAAATGATCCCATGGATGGGTTTGCCTTTGCTTGAGACTAATCCAAACTGTCTTCCTTAACATATTCCTCATGTGCACCATGGGGACTTTATTCCCCTCTACAGCACAGGGAGGTTTTGGTTGGGTATGCCCAGCTCAAAGGGTAGAGCCTCAGGTGTTAGCTAACCAGGTGGCCTTCGCTAAATGTACATCCCAATGTTTGAAGGTCCCACCACCCGCTGCTTTCAATGTGGTTTTTATTAGTCCATTGTACCGTTCAGTTTTCCCAGAGGCTGGTGCATGGCAGGGAATGTGACACGCCCACTCTGTCCTGAACTCTCTGGCCCAGGGGTCCATGAGGCTATTTTTGAATTGAGTCCCACTGTTCAACTCAATCCTTTCTGGGAGGCCATGTCACTACAGGACTCGCTTTTCCAGGCCCAGGATGGTGTTCTGGGAAGAGGCATGAGGCACAGGATACATCTCCAGCCCCCAGTGGTTGTTTTCACCACTGCCAGCACATAGCATTTGCCTTGCCAGGTTTGTGGGAGTGTGATGTGATCCATCTGCCAGGCCTCCCCATAGGTATATTTCAGCCATCATCTACCACACCACAGAGGCTTTACCTGCTTGGCCCTGCTTGACTGCATCACACTTCACAGTTATAGATGACCTGGGAGATATTGTCCCTGGTTAAGTCCAACGCTCGGTCGCAACTCCATCTGTACATCCCATCTTCTCCGTGATCACCTGACACATCATTGGCCCACCAAGCCAGAAATAATTCACCCTCAGATCCACCTGAGACACTTAAATCTTGGCAGCCAGACCCACCTGTCTGTTGTTGTGCTGTTCTTCTGTAGCTCAACTCTTGGGAACAGGTGCATCTACATGACATACTTTTATAGCCAACTTCTCTGCCCAGGCCACAATGTCTTGCCACAATTCAGCTGCCCAGATCGGGCCAGCCACCCCCACAGAGCATTTGCCACCATCCATGAGTCACTGTAGAAGTAGAGCACTGGCCATTTCTCTCAGTCAGTGATATCTAACGCCAGGTGGACAGCTTTCAGCTCTGCAACCTGACTTGATCCAGCTTGTCTCTCACAAGCTTCTGCAACTCACCAAGTAGGGCTCCATATGGAAGCTTTCCATTTTCAATGCAGCAGGAACTGTCAGCAAAGAGAGCATGTCACCTTTCATTTCTAGTAGCTGATTATATGGTGGGGCCTCCCAACCACATCACCTCCTCCTCTGATGATGATAATCTAAAATTCAGACCAATTTGTGATGATCTCCAGGATCTCTGGGCAACTGGGGTTTCCTGTCCAAGCTCACTGTGTGATCAGAGCGATCCACCTGCTCTCCATGGCATCAGTGGCATGATGTGTGGAAGGGACTTCCTCTTGGAAGATCCAGTCCAGCCCTGGCAGTCGGGGTGCCAGGAGGAGTGAGTCTTGCTGACCACCCCCTGGCTCCCCAACTCACGGATCATCTCACGTATGGGAGTCGCAGAGTCTCGGTCAGTGCGGTATTGCTGACCGTGCACTGTTGCTGTGACTATCAGTACCAATTGCTCTTCAGTCCTTAGGAGTCCCACAGCAGAAGAGTCCTCTGAGACACCAGGCAAGGTGTCTAATTTCCTCTGTCTCCACAGCAGCTATCCCAAAAGCCCAGCGATGCCCTCTCCTGAGGTAATCTGTACCAAGGATACACAGGGCATCTGGACCAGTCACGATGGGATATCTGTGCCATTCCTTCCCAGTCAAGCTTACTTCAGCTTTCAGTACAGTGAGCTCGTGGGATCCCCCTGTCACCCCAGAAGCAGAGATGGATTCTGCCCCTTCATTTCTCGATGGCATCAAAGTACATTGTGTGCAGATGTCAACTAAAGCCTTATGCTCTTGTGGGTCTGGTGTGCCATCGGATCTACACAGTCCAGTAGATCCAATTGTCCATTTCCTCCACCTGGCTAGAAGCAGGGCCTCTTTAGTCCTGGTCATGGTAGTCTTTGCTCACTTCTTGTAAATATGACCTGGAGAACACTTCAGGAGGATCAGAAGTAACATCATCTGTTCTGTTCTGTTCTGTTCTGTTCTGTTCTGTCTGAGGACTTGCCCATTGGTAACTGGAGCAGCATTTATCCTTGAAGAATTTCCTGCAGTGGCTGTCCATCCTCTCAACTCACTCACTCCTGCTGCTGGGGCAGAGGTGGGTTTTCCATCCCCCTTCCTCATGTCCTGTCCTTGGTTATGCAGGTAAAACCACAGCTTACCTCGTGGTGTATATCCTTCCTCTCAAGCAGCGGGGCGCTTGCTCCCAAGAGCAGGGCTTCTGGTCCATACTGGGACAATGAGTTGGTGTATGATGATGGCACACTCCGTGCAAACTTCTGCCACATGCATTGTGTGCACTGGACCTCATCTGTTTCTACAGGGTACTGCTCCTTATTTGGATCTCTGTAGAGTACTTCCAGCACAGCTGATGCTCTCAGGTACTGGATACCTTTCTCCATGGTGTTCCACCACCTATTAGAACACCCTTGAAAGAACACCTTTCCCTCATGCTTGACAGGAGTTGCCTCCAGAGGCTGAGAATTTCTGTCCTCTTCCCAATCCCCTTGTCAATGCCCACATCCTGGGACAGGGATCCAGCCCTGTTGCTTGGCTTCACTACCACCTAGTTCCGTATCATGGGCCGCAGTATCCCAACAGTGGAGTAGCCAGGTCACCAGGGGCTCTCCTGACTGACGGCTGAAATCTTTTTGCACATCTTGCAGCTCACCCAGGAACAGGGATCAGGTGATTAGCTTTGACCATGCCTGTTCCTCCTGTTCTGAGGGCTCTGCTTCCTCTTCCTTCCTCACTAAGTGAACTGATTTTGTCTTGGATTTCTTCTTCTGTGTAGGGGCTGCTGGTCCTGGCATGGGTTGTTCCTCTGGTTCACCTGCAGTTTGAGTGGCCTCTTGGTCTGCTTTCCTTCTTCTCCCTCCAAGGTCTGTCTAGTATCAAGCAGTGTCTAATAAATAGTAGCCAGGACCAGCACACCACGTAACTTTATGACTCTCTGGAACAGGCACAGCATTTTTCGTTCAAATATTCTTCCACTTTATCCAGGTCCTATAGTTGTTCAGAGGTGAACTTTTAGACCACTGGAGCAAAGTAGACCTTCAAAAACTGGCCCATTTTTTCCCACCATTCATGACTATCCACCCTCTGGGTATGTCTCTGAAAGACCCTCCTAAAAATCTCTTTTGTAACTCTAACTGTGGTGTGGACAGCACTGAGGAGACTTGACAAACCTAGCAACAAGAACCTGCTTTCACTAACATCCAAAGGGAATTAAAATTCTTAGAGGCTGTTATAACAGGCCTGAGGGAGAAAAAAGGGGTGAAAAGCTGGGGAAAATCATTCTCCCTTTCCCCCCACTGGCTGAATATGATTATTAAAGAATTCCCTGAGGTAGCATCCAAGGGCAGGGCAGGAGAGCAACACTGAACACGTCCCAAATGACCCTCATTGCCTTTGATGTTATCATGTCATAAACTGATATCCCACAGTACAGCAACAAAGCAATTCTGATCCCTCCCCCTGCTCTGAAAAACAGCACCGCGAGGGGCACATGATTCATATATGGGTGTATATACAGGGTTAGGTACCACAAGCAGGTGAACAGACCAAGCAACATTGTGCCCTAATAACCTCAGGGTCCTAGCTGTGTCCCTTCCAGCCTACTGCAAAGCTTAACCCTGTCCTGGCCAGAACCAGGACACCCCTTTTCTCAGAAAGGGTAAGACTTGTGCAGGTTTCCAGGTACTCGCAAGGAAATGTGTCCTGCAGCCAGACCTCAGAGAGGGAACATGCCTATGGAGTTATCTCCAAATAGTGTCCCAAAGCAAAGAGCAGCAGCATTTCATCCCTCCCACTGCACGGGCATCACTGTGCCTCTCCTCAGCCCCATCAACTCTGCTGCACATGTGTGCCTGTCTTGGGACCCCTTACTGCCATCGTGGAGGCAGTCTGGAAATGTTTGTCCTTGATCTAATGCTGACCTGGTGCCTCGAGCAGCCTGTGCTGTGCCTTGGGGGAGGTAGGGATGGAGCCAGAGCCGCAGCAGAAATAACATCCCTGGTATCCCACAGACTCACTGTTTACTTACTGCTCACTTCCATCCCAGGTGAGGCCTTGGGGATTAAATACCCTGTGCAAGTGCCATACAAGCGGATCAAGAGCAATCCAGGGTCGGTGATTATAGAGGGGTTGCCCCCCGGGATCCCCTTCAGGAAACCCTGCACCTTCGGCTCACAGAACCTGGAGAGGATACTGGCTGTCGCTGATAAAATCAAGTTCACCGTGACGAGGTACATGACCAGAAGTGTCAGCTGCCCCACGGAGGGGCAGAGGAGGAAGCCCACCTAAATGCACTCCCTGCTCTGCAGCCCCATTGGGGCAGGTCTGTAAATGCCTCCAGCTCCCCAAGGCAGCAATTGAATTGACAGCTAGGGTCAACAGAAAGAAGGGGACCATCACAAAATAGACACTCCTGC
The DNA here is from genome assembly GCA_026770055.1 of Myrmophylax atrothorax. NCBI lineage: Eukaryota > Metazoa > Chordata > Aves > Passeriformes > Thamnophilidae > Myrmophylax > Myrmophylax atrothorax. The sequence goes on along the minus strand of JAOXXN010000246.1, from coordinate 2,764,418 downwards.
TCTTTCCTCCCAACAGCTGCCCAGGGAGATGGTGGGGAAGGCACTGACAGGAGAAAAAGGTGCTCAATGCAATTGATGTGCAGGCAGAGAAATCCTACTCCCTTTTCAGGAGGCATGAGACAGATTATTCCTAGTGCAGGGCGGTGCTTTAACTCTGCCTGTTCATGGCATTGGCCTCTGGATTTCACACCCAAAGGGGATGGACACAGGTGGGAGGAGAAAAGCACTTTAACTATGTATCACACTAAGGTGGCACAGGGAAAAAGGTGAACTTAGGACTGGCTCCATCACCCTCTTACTGGACCATGCTGCCTGTCTTCCTTCCAACAGGGAACAGGCTGCCCCAAGCAGGGACCTCATCCCCACAGAGCTCCTGCTGGTCCCCCACAAGTCGTGCCCACAGCATGTGAAGGACAGGCTGATTCCCAGCCTTCCCTGGGCCGTAGGAGGGTGTTCAGTCCATGAGTGCTGGCTTCTCAGTCCCATTTCATTTTAAATCTCCTTTTTTCCTTATTTTTCACAGGCCTTTTCAAGGACTAATCCCCAAACCTGGTAAGAGATTTTACCTTTTTGCCTAAGCAATACATTTGCTAGGTGTTTAGTGGTGGTCAGGGAATTGTAAACTGTGGATGGCAAGCAGTAATTTTATCAGCTGAAGGAAGGCTGGCCTGATTAACTTTCCTGGGCTTCCTACTTTGGTTTTGTTGTTGTTTAGTTGCATTTGTTGCCTGAGACAGCGGGCCTTAGCATCACCCATTGGTACTGCTGCTGTTTCCTTGAAATTACGGCATTTTTCAAGAGCTAATTTAGGGCAGAGGTCCGTTTTCTATTTAAGAAAGCACCCACTTTCTTAAGCTTTTTCTTAAAATAAATCTGCATTGCAATGAGCTGGCAGGTTTGGTGGCAGGGGAGGATCATGGGAAGGGATGGTTAACCACAAAGGGTCCATGTTGGGCTGCAGCAGTGTGGCACTGAAAGCCCACTCCAGCTTGTGAGCATTCCATGTATGGATACACTGGGGAAGATATGGCATAGGAGAGGACAGGGTGTCTGGGATGCACTCCATACACAGCTGCTCATAGTACCATCCCAGAGCCATGTCCTTCACCATGTATCCCTGCAGTAGCTTTGTCTCTCATTTCTAGGCTGCCTGGAAAAATGAGCTGCCACCAGAAACATGGATAAAAACCTGTCTAGGTTTTAAATGTTTGTAATTACAACTGTTGGAAGAACACAGTTGGGTGCAAATGAACCTTGTCATCTTTGTTCGTGGCTTCCCATTTCCTTGTCCAGCCTCCATGGTGATTGCACACTTTAGGAAAGACAAATATGGCAGAGAGGAAAACATTTATATGCCCTTATTTGGAACAACAGAAGGGTGTTAGAGCTCTAACAAAAGGTGAGCTGTCAGAAAAATTCAGGCATTGTCCTTGTGTTCACCCTCTGCATCCCTGTGTAGGGTTGAAGCCAATGATCCCTCAAGACCTCTGCGGACCTTGGCCTTAGACTTCTCTCTTTTGGCTCTAAGCAGCAAGGTGCCAGCTCACATTGGCCAGACGTTAAATCAGCCCTTGGTGAAATGCAACTTTTGCAGAAGTCTTGTTTTCCACAGAATTACATGGCTATGTATCCACTCCTCCAGCCACATCTTGTCTTCCCATCCCCAGCCGTAATCAGTAAAATTACATTAATAGATGCTGATCTGGCACAAATCACATCATTAACAAAGGAGCACATCAGAAGGCAAATACTTCAATGTGCTACCTTGACTGGGTAGCCTGCTAACAGAGATGGAAAGGAAACTGATTTTCTTTCCCTCCTTCTCCAGCTGAATGCTCCCCCCACAGACTGGCCCTTCTACTGCAAACCTAAAGATATATTTTACTGCGTGTTATTGTGGTACCCTGAGTAGGCTCAGCAGGTCACGGCATCCCTGTCAGGCTCAGTGCTTCACTCCTTCTCCTCCCACTGAGGTTTTAAATAAGAGCAGTCACAGCTGAGGTGTTTCACTTACTTGACATCTCAGTTTGTTATAGACTATTTCCCATACTTGCCAAATCTTCAGAGACAATTCCAGGAGTTATAATTATTTTCTAGTAGTCAGACTACCAATGGAATGTCTCCTCCAAAAAAGAGCTGTCTGTATTTTGCCCCCCAGAAAATCCCTGTTGTCAGTAATTAACCTGTCATTTGCTTTTCCACCCCATTACACCAAAGTGGATGGTGGCAACACAGTCTGCCTTGGCTTTGATTGCTTTTCATCTCCCTTAACAAAGCGAATGATTTCCAACTAGCCAAAGATCACTAAACATTTAAATTGAAGTGTCATTTTTACCTCAATCTTGTGTACTGAAGCCCTGCCGTGTAAAATGAAGAGCAGCAGTGTGCTTGGCATTAAAACAAAATCGATGAAAATCACTTTTATTTCATAGAGGAGAGTTAAAATGAAAGCAATAGTTTCTCCCAAGCAGGATGGCATTGCAGAGGTCTCTAAAAGCTGGAAAGCCTAGGAGGTGACTTTATAAATGTACGGAAAGTTAACAGGTTTTGTGGATCATTTTGGCCAAAAATCGGATGATAAGTACACATTTTAAGGAAAAGGGAAAATTTAACATAATTTTTAAAAAATCCCTTCAGAGTGATTTTAGTTGCCCTTAGGTTAAATTACTGTGTTTAATTTGTTTTAAAGTTGTGCAGCTCCTGCATTGCAAAGAGCATTCCCAGTAAGTGCAGGACCATGGATCTCTCTCTTGTATGGATTACCATTTTTTCAGTGCAACAGAAACAGATAAAAGGATTTCAGTATGATCTGAGCACTTCACATGCTTTCTTCTCAAAATAATCTGTAATTTATCCTTTGAGATGTTATTTCCCCTCTAATGGGAAATGGAGACAGGGGAAGCTGCTGGGGACCAAGTGCCTTCAGGGATGCTGTTTGCAGAAGGTGGATTTCTGGGGCCATGAGGCTGGTGTTTGGAAAAAACCCCTTCCGTAGTGCAAGTTTGCAGCCTCTCAAAGCTGGGACGATGGCCCTGAGGCCACTGCTACCAGCACTTCACATGCCTGGCTCCCCTGAGGGGTTTAACCCAGAAGCACAACCCTCCTGGCATCCAGACGTTTTTGTTTTGATTTCCAATGTCTTTTCTCCACACAGCTAAAAGAGTCTGGTCTCTGCTCTGCAAAAAGACCTTCAAAACCCCTTTTTGAAAGCAGAATGATCTTTCAGCGTAAACAGGAGTGAGTGAGCAGAGGTGAAGCTCCAGTGCTACTAACACTCTGCTTATCCTTTCTGCTTTCCTGAGGCACAGAGATACAAAACTGACTTAATATGAGCCTTTTAAAAAAAAATCAAGCATAACTAATCTAGCACACACACAAAAAAAATATCTTTCTGTATGTTAATTTTTATGTGCTTTGATTGAAAATGTACACCACCTCCATCTGTCCTATTCCCCAAGCTCCCTACCACAGTGATAGATTATTTCCCATAGTCGAATTAATAAACTAGGGCAGGCAGTGTTCTTTAATTAAAAAAACCACACATCCAGGCATCCTTTTTAGATTTTTTTTTAATCACGAGCACAATCCTCCTCAAGACTTTGATGAGATGTGCATTGTATTGGAAACTCTTAGAAAGAAAAAAAGAGAAGAGGAAAGCAGTGATGGGGGGCTGAGCACATCTTGCTCCATCACCAGGTTGATAATTTTGAGGTTGATGTCTATTTCCTTTCACCCATCTGCCCTGTTTAACCACTCGTGGGAGCAGCCAGGCCTGGGGTGAATTATTTTTCACTGTTTCTAGTCTGAAGGTGAACATTCGAGCAGGTTGAACATACATATACATTTATATATATTTGTAATTATGAAGGTTTAAATTCAAGCAGGTAGTGTGAGTAGCTGTGGAGCTTCAAAACCTGTTTGTGATTCCATCACCTTTTTCTTTCCCTAATTTTGGTCTCCTTTTCCCATTTGCTTGTGTGTGTGGCATCCTCTTGTTTTTGAGAAGGCAGCACCATCGCCCAGCTCATCTCAGCCCTCATAATCACTTTGCTTTTACCTCCCCTCCTGCTCCTCACCACCCTCATATCCTGTCGTGTCCTTCAGAGACACCCCTCCCCAGTTTTTCAGGGTGACTGTCACACAGTCAGATGGGTGCTGTTCCATCCTGGCTGTGGTCCAGCACTTTGGGTTGTGCTCCATACCTCACAGTACAGTGGCCCTTAGCCTGGTGGGGTGGGTAAGGCTGAGCAGCCCATATGGGTTAGCAGGACAAGAAATTTTAATTCTCTTTATTAACCAGCATGAGCAGCACCTTGAAATCTTCCCCTGAAATGCTGCAAATGCCTTTGAGTTACTGCCAACCAAAGGAAATGCCATGGTGCCCTTCCTAAACTCGTTCTGATCCATATTGGAAAGATACTGCCATATTTTTCTCTACCTCACTTCTTGTAGTCTGCTTGCGCTCTTGCCTGCATTCCTCCTTGCAGAAGTCAGGCCAGGACCTTGATGCCTCTTGGCCTGGATTCTAGCTTGGCTTTCCCAGCATCAGCATAATCCATCTGCATCTCTTCCCCTTTGCATAAGTGCTGCCCACAGGGTGCCCACACAGGCAGAGTGTCACCAGGGATTTGGGGTACCAGGCTGCAGAGAGCATCACTTATTTTCAGGCAGGATCCTGCTGTGTGACAGTGAGTAGGCAGTGCTGCAGCGACTTATGGCAGGATTTGTCCTCCTGCAGCCCAGGGGGGCACAGCCCTGGCTCAGTGCCCCAGTTCATGAGGGTCTGAGGTCTGCACCCAAACCTCCGTGTGTGCAGCTACCCTGGGCAGAACCCCATGTTTTTCTCTTCCTTTGATGCTGCTGAAGCACAGGGCTTTCCTCCCCCACACAGGGAATCGGCAGAGCGCAGTGCTGCAGTGGCTGCTTTCCTGAGCCTGTTTGAAATGTGGAACATGTATTTTGAGCTACTTCAGATTGTGTATGACTGTGTTTAGGAAATTTGGACACATGCTCCTGCTCTCTCCTCAGTCCCCTCCAGTTTGCCAGTGCCAGTGCATTGCAGTTTGGCAGCAAGAGCCTCCCCGCTGAGCCCCTTCCTCACCGTGGTGCTGCAGCCCCAACCTCCCCACCAGCTGTCCCCGTGGCTGTGACTTCAGCGAGATGAGCTGGATCCTCACAAGTCTATGGGACCAGACGGGATCCATCCTTGGGCGATAAGGGAGCTGGCAGAAGAGCTTGCCAAACCTCTCTCCATCATCTTCCAACAGTCCTGGCTCTCTGGGGAGGTCCCAGATGATTGGAAGTTGGCAAATGTCACCCCAATCCACAAAAAGGGCTGCAAGGCTGACCCTGGCAACT
>JAOXXN010000246.1:2712200-2735948 GCA_026770055.1 Myrmophylax atrothorax | reverse complement strand
TAAAACTTGGGAGAGTATATTCCTTTCTGTGGCTTATTCTTTTTGAGGAGTGAATGACTTGCATCTTGAAATGGCTATTTTCAAGCACAGACTTAAAAATCTATTCCTAAAGCAGATGAAATTTTATTTGCTCTATATGTTGCACTACTTCCAAGCAGGATAATATGGAATTTGAATGTTTTCTTATGGATTCATTTTCATCTTGGATATTTGAGGTGTTTTATTACTTGGTACTTGTGAATGTTAAGACCTAGAATCTGGTCAGAGAATTCAAACGATGCTAGCTTTCTGTGGTGAGTTACCAGTGGTGCCATGGTAATGTTTTTAGTGTTAAATTGTGCCAAAACTAGCCTGTTTCTCCAAACTTCAAACACACATCCTGCTTTTTGAAGCAGAATTTGACAGATAAGCTGCTAGCTGGCCTGTAAATACATGACAAGCACTCAATCACTTTATAACTATAAAAGCCCAGTTCAACTTTCATATGGCAGATTCTTTGACATAATTTCTTGAAGTCTGTAGAGCTTCTCTCATGAAGCAAGGATGTTTCTTCATTTACTCCTCACAAGTTAAGTGAAGGAGAGAGATCTGCCCATTATTGTGTGATGAGTTGCATCAATGTCTACTTAATGATCAGTTTCTTTTTTGCTAGCTTTGATACAAGTGCTTTAATATAATTGCTTTGATACAGTGCACTGTATTATTTTATGCTATCATATAGTCTACTATACATCTTACCTGTATTTCCTAAAATATTTCCCCTTTTCCAGTGTTGATGTTCATTTTTTCACCTTGTTTTACTACCTCCTTGTGTTGACATTTAGGTCTACAAGCTTCTTAACTGGCTATTGCATCTTGGCCATGCAGCCTTGTCTGCCCTTTAGAAATCTGATTGTCTTAGTTTTGAGGGGAAGAACCAAGATGTTTACCCAGAAACGGGGAAGGGAATTCCTCTACAATAACCACGTCACTCTTTATTAAATTTAAGAAAAGGAACTTTAATCAGGAAAAATGGATATCAGAAGGATAACTGTTCTTAACTGCGCTATATATATATATATATGTATGTAGGTATAGATATAACTGTAAACAGACCAGAGCAAACTGCCTCCCCAACACAATTAAAACCAAAACGCAACAACCCCTAAACCAGCAGGTTTCCTCCTGAAGGAAAGTTATAGGCAATGTCTGTGTCACAGCCTGGCTGGCTGCAGGGTGAGCTCCCAGATGAGTTCTCTCTCTCTCTCCTCTGTGTCCCCTGTCCCAAACAAAGAAGGAAAGCTGGAAACGGAGAACTGCAGCGTATCCCAGAAAGCAGCTGTAACCTCTCCCTCTCGGGTCACTGCTGCAGCCAGGGTGGGCAGGCCACGACACTGCAGGCGGCGGTGGGACTGGAGCAGAGACCAGGACCCCAAATGCAGAAACCAGGAGAACAGCTGTGGCAAGGAGAAAGGAACCAGCTCTCCAAAAAAACAGCAGCAGCAGCAGCAACCAAGAGCAGGAGAAAAAACCGGCTTTTCCTCCTCAGCAGCACACACCCACTGCTCCGTTCAGCTGAGCTAAAATAATGGAAAATGTCCCAAAACCAAAAGAGACAGCCTGCTCCCCACCCAAGCGATCAGGAAGAAGACCGTAGCAGTTAACGACTTCTTTGTTAACTAATGGCATGGGCAGTTAGTGGCAGGGAGAGAATTTACGTAATAATTCCAAACTGCAACTTGTGAAAATGAAAAAATGAGTAAGGAGATCTACAAAACCCACAAGCCAACCTCAGCAATTAGTAAGTCTAGAGAGAAGAGAACTGCACAAGTCAAAGTGTCACAAGTAAATTTAAACTGGCAGCATAAGAAAGAGCTGTTCCTAGCTTGATAAGCCCACAATGCTTCAAGCCATCAAGGCAAGGATACCACCTATGGATCAGCATAAGACCAAAGAGTAAATCTAACCATAGATGCTGTTTCCCAGGTTATCCATGATTGTGATGCCTTAATGACAGACCGCAGAAAACAGGACTCCAGCCAACTTAGTGTATGATAAGATAAAAAGGTTCCTTCAATGTCCAAGCCTAGGGCCTTCAGGAATACATGTTGACATGCCTCCCTGAACCCTAGTTTCTTGGGTTTGATAATAATGGCCATCCAATCCCCTGTTCACCCATCCCCTTGGTCCTTCCACATCCTGCCTCCGATGTACCCCATCAGGAATTGAGTCTGGAGGCATTTTGGGACCTCCTCTTCATCATCTTCTTCTTCCTTGCAGCGCACAGGGCACGTGGAGGTCTTCCAGTGTTCTGAGCTTTGAGGTCAGTGTGCCCATGTTTATGTCTCGTAGTGCAGGCTTTAAGATATTATTCAGCCTTCTGCCTTGAAAACAAGACTAGCTAATGGATTGATATGGAATAAGGGTTAGTATGCACAGATATTGAACTGAAGCTACTAGGAATACTGGGATACTAAAATCTGCATTTTACTACAATTACTATTATTTCTAAAATATATAAAAATTAAAAATAAAAAAACTCCCTGAGTCATGAATTGTAAAACATGTGCTACAATTAAAGAAGCAAAGAATGTAAAGCTTATGTGGTATAGTACACATTAAGGTAAGTATAAATATAAAGAAGCTTAACAAGTTGATTATATTGCACTGCAACAGACTTGCCAAAATAAGCATTGTGTGCTCACCATGGTAAAAACAACTACGAGATGGCTAAAGACATACCCAGTGCCTCACGCCACTGCCCAAAATACCATCCTGAGTCTTAAGAAGCAAGTACTCCGGCGCAAATTAAGTCAGACAATGAGACTCATTTCAAACCCAGTTTAGTTACCAGTTAAGCAAAAAAGCATGGCATGGAATGAGTGTATCACATTCCGTACCATCCAGCAGCTGCTGAGGAAGTTGAACAGTGTAATAGACTGTTAAAAACCACTCTAAAAGCATTAGATAGAAAAACTTTCAAGATTTAAAATCAACACCTAGCAAAGGCTACATAGCTAGTTAGCACTAGAAGCTCTGTTAATCAAGTGAGCCTTGCCCAATCAGAGCCCTTTCACATTGTAGATAGAAATAAAGTGCTTGTAATTCACTTGAGAAGTATTCTAAGTAAAACATTTTGAATTAGTCCTGCCTTGAGCAAAAGCAAACCCATTTGTGGGATTATTTTTGCTCAGAGACCAAGATGTACTTAGTAAGTAATAAGAAAAAAACGAAGAAACCCAGTGTATGCCTCAAAGAAATTTAACTTAAAAAAAAAAAAGGTATTCTGAGTTACATGTTGCAAAAAATAAATCAGGCAAAGAAGACCTAAGCTAAGCTGCTGCCAGTGCCCATTAATTGACGGTCTCCCCTGCTCAAAGTATCCTTCCTGACAGAATAAAGCCTGCAATCTTAAAGAGTAAAAGATAGCCCTGAAAAATAGGAACTGTTCAAGCACAGTAAATAAATAAGTGTAAGATATGGGTTTGGCATAATATAGTATAAAATAAAGAGTAGAGATTGTAGTAATTAGGCCCAGACCAAGCTTTAGTTTTTCAGTAAGCCCTGAAAGTGCTACGTAGATTAGAAGAGACGCAGGTTTTCAGCTGACTTTTAAGTAACCAAAGAAATATTTCATACCATATGACGTAAAACCAAATATAAAAAAAAAAAAAAAAAAGAAGTATTTGGTCTCTTTTCTCATGGGTGCTCTCCTGAGGACATGCTGTGACTCTGTTCTAGAGAGCTGGGCCTCACTGCTGCCTTATTTTAAGAAAGTAAACATTTATTGTTAACTTTCTCTCTGCTCATGTGGCTTGCGAGATTGGCTCTTAAGGTAGTTGTTTGTGGAGTCAAAATTGTGAAATTTACCACCTAGTTGAGAGTAGAAAATTGTTATATTTTACTTTTGTGTGTATATTGTTTTGGTTTCTTCTTTTCTGTATAAATATATAAACTGTTTGCTTCTAAGTTGCATTCAATTTGAAGTTTTTAATTTTTTTTTTTTCTCCCTTATTGGGAAGAAAAGGCTACATCAGCTGGGTAAATTTTTGGCATTCTGCCAAGGTCTAAACCACAACAGTGGAGAAAACTGATGTTTGAAAATAAGAAATTTGCAAAATGTGGGGGAAAAAAATAATCCTTTCATATGTGACTTGCTGCCAAGTGGGTAGGAAAATCTATTCTTATGCTTCCATAGTGCAACAGGATGTCTCTTGAATCTGCATTAAACACTGATCATGCATCATGCAAACTGGTTAAAGAATGGATATCCAAAAAATAAAAGACTGTTTTTGTACTTTGGAAGGGCTTTCCCAAATGTTATTGTAAGAGTTGTGCAGTGATAACCTAACTTAATGCAACTTTTGATCCAAATATGATTCTGAGATACTGAGGCTGCAACCCGGTCCAGTGTAACACTTCTCCCTGTTCCCTCGGACAGTCTCTCTGGCTTGATCCACTGTGTGCTTGTGTATCAGAAACCACCTTCCAGGCATGGGAGCAGTTCTGCATGGGGGAGAAAGCCTAAACTGGCACTTCACTGATGTGCTTGTGCAGTCAACATTGTTCAGTGTTTGTGCTTTTATATTGTGCTGGTTTAAAGGTACGCCGGCAGGAGAAACGAACCCACCACAAAAGAGATTATAAATCAGAGTTACAATTTAATAACAATATTACAGTAAATGCAATTACACAAAGAGAAATTAGTTTTAATCCACAAAAATCAGAAGTATAACCCAGCCCCCTGGGGCACAAACACAATGGGGTTTGTTGGCCCCTGTGCTGAGCCCCATGTGGTTCCCCTGAGTCCAAACTAAAAGGAAAGGAAAAACATGTTGGTGCAGATGATGTCACAGTCTGGTCAGGAGTGGTGGTCTCCTTCTGTCAAGGTTCTGGTCCACCTCTGGATCTGATGAGTGGTTTCCCCTGTTCCCAAAACCCCCAAGATTCTATCCTCTCAGGTGCAGATGGGACTACGCAGTCCCTCCCCCAGGGCAGGGATTTCCACACTGGGTGATCTGACTCTGTGAGCCAGGGGGGAATTTTGAAATCATTGATGGCCGGTTAGCAGAATGGTGGGTGTGGAGGTGCCAACGACTCCCTGGAGGGGAGTTACCCCAGCTCCTGTCTCACAAACTTCTTTCCCACCCAGCTTGGAGCCTGAGGGGTCAGGTGTGCCCTGAGCAGCTGCTGGAAATGGTCCATTGTTAACAGTTCATGGGAAATGACGTATAGGGTGTAGAATACACAGCTTTCTTTGGTTACACCCACACAGTGATAAACTGGTCCCACCTGCTGAACTAGGACGTATATTGACTCTCAGTGTTGGCTCCTTTCCAGACCTGACAGATGCCTGCTCATCAGTGTAGCAGGTGCCAGTTTTCAAACCTCTCATTACTGCCTTCCTTCAACAACTGATGACTGTGCTGCGGCTGGTTCATCCAGAATGCTGTTTTAAAGCTGTTTACACCTTGCCAGCCTGTGTCTGAGAGCCAGGGGGCTGCTGGATGTGTTGTGAGCTTGCAGTGTTGCTTATTTTGGGGTTTGGTGGGGGGTTTTTTCCTCTCATCCAATTTGTAGTCTGAAGAGCTCTAGGCCCTAGAACAACACAGTGCCATTTTTTCCAGTGTCAGCACGTTACCACATGCAATGGTTATTTGTGCTGCCCTGACTTGTCTGGACATCTAATAGGATACACATCACCTTTGAAAACTTGAGCCACATCGTGTGGCAGGTTCTACAGGACCAGCAAGCTGTCTCATCAGCATACTGTGAAAAGTCTCATTTATCTGGACCATCTTGACTTTGGAGGTGATTTTTCTCCAGACGTGTGTGGAGTTGTATCAGCTAAATTATCTACCAGGTCTCCCCTCCTCCTTGCATGCCAAGTTATTGTTTTAGATATGTGTAAACATAACAAGAGTAGCAGCACCTCAATAGAATAATGTGCTCTAAGAAGCTGCTGAAGCTTCATTCTCGATATATCAGTCTTGTATAGACAATTCTGCTAACAGAAGCGTAATTATGCTAGTCTTATTGCTTATGTCTTAAATAACTTGTAAGTCTCCTGAATGACCTGCAGAAAAAGGTTTAAATCTCTTTTTTGTGTCACTGCTGAAATGCAGTTTTTAATTTTAGCACCTTAATTGGGACTACTTAGCTTTGAGTTAGTCCTACAACTGAAGAATATGCAAATAAGATTGTCATGTTCTGGGTACTGATACTGTAGCCTCTGAGGCTGTGATTTTAGGGCAGAGTAGTGGTGGTTTATTTTGAAATAGGCCATGAGAATTACAGGGAATATTATTCTCATACCTGAATCATAATTATGATTTGCCATTTCTGCGTGTTAATGCTGGTGTTTGTTGTTATGTTTATCTAAACTGCTGGAGTTGCGAACACACTTTGAAAGAAAAATTGATGTAAATTCAGCTAATCAATTAATGTGCATCTTTCTAGGCACAAAGGGTTTGTGGCCTGATCATGGCACAACATTGTAACTGTTGAATTTTTAGGGTTTAGATAAACAGCGGGAAGCATGAAAGAATAGAAAAGCAAGCACTTTCTCCTGTTGATTTACCTGTTTGTTTTGTTGCTTGTGTGTGGTGGGCTGTATTCTGTGGGGTTTTGAATTTTTTTTCTTTGCTTGTATAAGAGAGGTTTTCATTTTCTTGCACTATTGTGTGTCCCTGAAAAGGTTTTTTTCTTCATTTTATAGGAGGAAAATGGCCCAAACTACTGCACCAGCAGCATCCACCCATGATGAAGGATCCTTTGAAAGCAGAATGGTGGTTAAATTCCTCATGTCAGGACTTGAGTCAATGGTTAGTAGAGAAGTTAAGCTGCTACATCATAACTCTGTTTTGGCATTTTCAGGATGACACCAGTATATTGCTTCTTGCTGGGCAGCAGGAAAGATAGATTGTTGTATCTTTCCCTTATTGTGTGCTGTCCAACCAGCTATAACTATCTCTACTTGTGGTAAGTCATGCTAACAGTCATCTTGTTTCTGGTCGTGGTGGTTGTTTTAAAAATTATTTTGTCAAATAAACAAACAGGAAATATTTGTTGATTGCTCAGATACAGCGTGGTTGAAAGGAAAGGGTGTGTTCTGGTCTTTGTCATCTCTTACATGGAATGAATAAATGGTTGTGAGGCTAATGATTGTCCTCAGCTGCTGTACTAAACAAAACTTGTTCAAAAAATATTTTAAGTTGGCACTTCACCTGTTTTGTAGAAGTTATGTAATTATTGTGGAGTGCAGTTTAAGGTTGGCAGGGGCTGCGAGTGGGAATGTCTGTCCTGTTTCCCTGAAGCTGAGGCACTGTCAAAGATTTGGTTCTTTAGCTTTTTTTTTAATGCTAAGCAAGAACAAGCATTTTCTTTTTAGCAATGAAACTTTGAATGGGATAGTTCCAAGATAATGGATAAGATAATGGTATTTTATCCCCTTGGGTATATTAGGTTCTTAAACTCTTTGCATCACTTTTTATTCACATGCTGCAGTATAGGTTGCAGCAAACTTTGAGTTGCTAGGAGAGACTGACTTTTTGTGATCATTTCTTGATGACCTCACCAACTTTCTTGTGACCCTTGTGCTCCATAGGCTTCCTGCCTTAATTCTTGCCAGAAATTTCTCCTGGCAGAGCACAAGTAGGTGTTTACAGGGACAATGCAAATCTTCCATTCAGGAGGAATTCACCTGTCCAACAGACAGGACAAGGTAGACTGCAGGCATCCATCCTGCTTGCAGCCACACCTTTCTGAACAGAACATCCTGTTCAAGAAGTGTCCTGTGAATGGACAGAACTCCTGTATGCTCTCTTGAAAGTTGGAGTAAGACACTCAGTATGATTAACATGGAAGTGGTAATTTCACATGAATTGATGTCATAAATCATTTTAATTAGAAACAGTGCAATCTCTGAGTCCAGGCAAGGCCTTAATTTCACTAATGCATCTACAATGGTTTTAAGATTTCTGATGGAAAGCATTCCAGGTGTGTAAAATGTGCTGTGCTACTGGCTGGTGTTATGTTGCTCGCAGTACATTCTGAAGGGTGGGTTCTGGCAGCAGTTTAGTAACTGCTTTGCATAATATCACATGCATTTCTATTAACTGTATCTTAACTGTGGTAATAAAAGCTTTTTCTTTTTCTTTTTATAGTGTCAAGAACTTACCAAGTCCAATGCAGAAGTTGCTTGTATTGCTGTATATGAAAAAGATGTGTTTGTAGTTGGAACTGAGAAAGCAAGAGCCTTTGTCAACTCTAGGAAAGATTTTCAGAAGGATTTCATTAAATACTGTAAGTTGCAGTGTTGTATTTTTATATGTCACAAACTGCTTAATATATATTGCATAATACTAATAATTTTGAGGAGCAAAATTCTGTCTATTATGGCTGCATGCTATAATTGTGGTGGCTATGGCAAAACCAGCCGTGTAAGAACATAAAAATGATCAGTAACAGTCTTGTTTGGAGTGTTATTTCAACAGTGGCTAGAAATGTTCATTTTTTTCTTAGATAATGTGGCTAACTAGTACAGTAAGAAGTATTAGACTGTCCACCCTCACAACACCTCCTGTATTTCCTAGTGCATGTTAATTTTTCTTTGTACCCCTTCCCCCAAGTCTTTTTTTTTCCACTTGTGAAGGCTGTGTGGTAGGCATTGAACAGGTAGAGGAGTACATCTGTCAGCTCACATGGTCCTGGTTCTTCAGATCACTTAATGCCTTTATTAAACAGATGCGCAGTTTTGACAAGATAGTATTTTTTCATGTAGCTTTTTTATATCACTTATTTAGTAGACAGAAATATGTATCTGTACCATAATGACTTAAAATTACATCTACATTACTTCTGTACTCCTTTATTTAGAATGTGGTTTTGTTTAATTTCATTTTTACAGGAAAACAGCGGAATTTTAGTATTCATAAAACTTGATCCATTGACTACAGGACAGTATTTTAGGAGTTAGGTTTCAAAGATTCAGTGACTCCTTAGGGGAGCATTGATGTGCTTGTTTAGGAAAGTGTTGGTGGCAGACACTGCCTAGTAAATAACAAAATGTATGTTTAGCTGCCTGGGGAAGGAGAGAAGATGCAGGTCAAGGGTGGGGTATGATTGAAGAATCAGTTGAGGGGGAACTCAACACATGTAAAATGATCTGGTTTAACTAATTAAATGATTGGAAAGCAACTATGTTTAGTTTGTAACAGAAACACTTGCTCCTGCAAATGCATTTGGTGCCAACTGAAATTGTCCTCGAGGCTCTGTCTCAACGTTGTTTGGTTCTGGTAGGGCTCTGGATTTTTTTGCCACTGGATAGTGACTTTCTGTGCACATATTTACTCCAAGGGAAGGCACCACAATGTTGCATTGGAACAGATCATTGATACCAAAATGTAGAATTGGGACCTGATTGTGGAATCAAGTATAAGATAAATCAATTTTTTTTTTTTTATGGGGGCAGTTTTCTAATATTGCTGTTTATGAAAGCTGCTAACTGAGGAATAGGCAGTGAGTTCAGTTTTTTCACCTGATTTCTTTTTGGTTTTTTGTTGCTTTGTCTCAGTTTAAAAGAAAACTAGGATGTCTGTCTGGACTAGGAAGGAGGCCTCTTCCCAAAACCCACCACAACCTCTGAAATTAAGAGACTTTAATCACAAAATGTATATAAAAGGATAACAGTTCTTAACTACAAATGTATGTATATAACCGGAAGCAGAACAGAACAAACAGCAACACCGTAACCAAAACTTCCAAACCAATTGAGCCTTCTCTCTGCCCTTTGGTGCAGTTCTGTTTCCAGACAGCGGGGGGCGATGCGGCGCCTCGGGACGCGGCACTCGCAAAAGTCGACCCAAGCTGGGCGGGGCTGGTTCGGAAAACCTCACGTGTGAAAATGGTACTCACAGGGGACAGGCTGAAACCTTTCCCGTGGGCAGTGTAGAGGCTGTCTTTGTCCTTTGTCCGAAAAGCATTGGGGCGGGTGGAGGGTTAGCGACCCCGCTGCGGGTGGCGTCACCCCCAGGGAGTCTGTAGCAAATCAGGCAGCGGCGACTGCTCTCGGTGTCTCTGAAGAACAAGCCAGGGCACTTGGAATTGGGGGGCCGAGCCAAGGGAGCTCCTCCAAGCGCTTCCAACAGCCCAGCAAAACTCTGTCTGGCACCGCAGCCGGAGCAGCGAAGTGTGGCAAAAAATAGGGAAAACCTCATTCCCGCCGCCCCCGCTCCCCCCTCCACAGTCCTCCGTCACCCATTAGGCTGGAATGCAAAAGCCATCAGCCCCCCATTTCTTAGCTGGCCCGGGTTCTTGGAGCAGGTGGTGGGGGCAGGGCTTTCAACTCCCAAACCTCTGTGTTGGTAAGGGAGAGAAAAAAAAAACCATGAAAGATTTTGAAACTTTTAACATGCTTAAAGGGCTTCTGTGAAGTCCTCGGTACTGTATTTTATTGCCAGTACTGTTCCAGGGAGGGTTCAGAAGGATTCTGGGCTGAAATGAGGCACTGTTTAAAATTCAAACAGCGTTTATTGCAGGGAAATAGCAAACAAAAGACAAAACGGATGAAGGAAAAAAACCCCACGACAACTCCCACTCACTCATAAGTTACTTACAGTTACTGCACATACCAGCCCCAAGGTGCTGCTCCATCCTTGGGGTTTGGTGGCCTCAGCACACTTAGTGGGCATCCCCATGGGAGGCAACGTGGTCCTTGGTGCCAGCACACACCTCCCTGCAGCAGGGACTGACTAGTTTTCATACCCTCGGTCTCTGATGTCCGTCTGGGTCTATGTGGCCAGCATGTGCCCAGAGAGAGGTCTGCCAGGCCATAAAACGTTCTCAGTGTACACAAGATGTTTTTCCTTCAAGGCCAAAGTCCCAGTTATAAGTTCTTGTTTTTCTATAACTTGGCAGGCAGCATGGCCAGACATGGACCAAAAATAATAGCATCTCATCACACCTGAATACAAGTACTGTGATATCATGGGCCCTGATATACCAGAGACTTTGTATACTGGACACATCTACTGGTACGGAATCTGAAATTATGGCGATTCAGTGTTTGATCTCCCGGCTAGATCTGTATTTCAGATTTTGTACTGTGGGAAGCACTGGCTTCTCATCCATGCTTGTGTTTGGCTATATTAGATGTGGTTTCTATAGATGCACGCATGTGTTTAAACCCTGCATCAGTTGTGATGGTCCTCATCCTTTGCTTTATTCCAGTTACAAGATTACTCATTCCTGTGCTGTGTTTTTATACTGTCAGGCTGATGAGATCAAACAATATCCACTTTGAAAACAGTTTTTTCATTATGCTTCTTGCAGAACATCATGATGTAAATCTATGTGAATAAGGCTAACTAATGTCTGTCACTGCTTTTGCGGTTTCACTGAGTGCACATCTCCCATGCTTTCAGGGGAGTTTTGATGCTAGAGGCAACAGTTCCTTTCCCCTCACACCTTGTTTCTCCAGTCTGCTAGTTTGGATGAACATGAAAGTGAGCAACTGGCAATATGAGTCGCAATTTTAGGTGTTTTTCAGGAACTCAGGAAGGACACAGTTCTATGTGTTTCTAACAATTTAGAGATGGGCTCTTCTTGTTACTTTATGGTTAATAAAGGCTTCCAAGAGATTCTTACCTTACTGTTAGAACTAAACCTTTAAAAATTCATCTGTGATGTTGGTCACACAAGGTGCTGACAATATTGAGAATTACTCTCCACTTGTGTGGGTATCTTCATTTTTCTTTAAATATGGAAACAGAAGTCTAGTTACTAAGCATGCCTCTGGTTATATCTGACTCTGTGCAAGCCAGCACATATCTCTCACTTCTCTTTTTTTCCACAGCTCCTTTGTATAATTTGAGTAAGTATGAAAAGTTTTCAGAATTTAGAGGGCTCAGGCTTAAAACATGCTGCTTATTTTTAGTAATGAGTACAATTCAGTGGGCTAAACTAATGAAATGTATATACAAAGTTTGTGAAGGAAGTAGCACCTACACTTTTTAACAATATAGGACTGATAAAAATAATAGCAGTTCAGTGTTTGGTTTCCTGGAGTTTTGTTTCCTTTGGCTTTCACTCACGATGACTTTCATTCACATGGGTTCCCTAACATCTTGCTGTGGTGCAAGGGAGAGCCCTGCCCATGCCTCATTTACCTTTTTACCTTACGAAAATGTGTTAGAAGTGAATTATAGAACTTTTAAATTTTTAGCTTTTTTAAATTTTAGTATGAGTTGTGTAGTGAGTGTTAAAAAACCCAGTCAACAGGCATTAATTATTTAAAACAGAGTCAGAGAATGTATTCTTCTGAGCTGTGCTGAATGAGGATAGCTGTGAGCCCTGTGTTACAGGGAAGTGGAACATTTCAGTCTGTGTATAACTGCATGTGCTTGTATGCAGAACGTGTGATGTAGGTAATCTGCAGTGTCAGATACTGTAAGCCTGTGTAAGTTTGGATTGTATATAGAAAGAGTATGTTCTTCAAGCACCTGCTCATATTCAGTGTATGCACAAGTGCAGATACTTGTGCACTGTAAGTAATCAAGATCGTACATGTCTCACCTTAGCAGTCTCACTTTGTTTTAGTTGCTGTTCCCTGCTAAAGTGTATTGTGCGGCCCACAGTTCCTCTTGCATGGCCTTGGCAAGATGAAGTGCCTCCATCCTCTCTGAATGGCTGTGGAATTACGGGTTATCAGCTATCCTGAACAGGTAACTTATTCCTGGGATGTCTGAAGAATAGTGTTCCCTTGATGTTCATCTTTCTCATCTTGACAGTTTCCCTTGAGCTCTGTGGAATTCATTCTCATTTGAGTGCGAGCTGGAGATGGTTTATAAAATAACCAAAAAAATCATCAAAAATCAGAGGAAGCCTCATCATCCCCAAACTATTTGCCTGTCAGAAGGGAACTTTCAGTACCGTTTTCTGACTCAGAAACACCTTTTGGTGGACTTGGAAAGATATTTACCCAGCACTGTGTGTTCCATGCTGTCTGCGAAGGAGATGATTCTTTTCCAAGAATCCTGGTTGTCTCTTAGCATTGCACTGGTAGGACTGCTGCACCATCCATATGTATATCTCAGGGAAGCATAATCCTGCTAGTTCTGCAACTTCTGGCCAGCTCTGCCAGGCATGCTGCTTTTTTCTTCTGTAATGCCAGGGCTCTCAGCTCACTTGCGTGAGGTGGGGCAATGTTGCCTCTGTAAATGGTTCACCTTGGATGATAGGTCCTTTGTTTTTTGAAGTCTTCCTTTTCCTTCCGATGGCCTTGGGTTTCCACACTAATCTTACAATGCAGCTGATCTGGGCCAGAGTTTGGCTTCAAGTCCTGCTACAGACTTTGGTCTAGGGTCTTTCACTCCACTTTCTGCAGGCAAGTAAAATTACTCTTTCTATAAACTAGGCGACTGTGGACCTGCTTGAATATCTGCAACAAGGCTTCTGTCTCACTGAATCATTCTGACGTTGGAGCAAATAGAACCATCAGGTTTTCTGGGGAATTCATATTTTGACATTGTGCTTGTTTATGTCTGTGATTCTGCAACTAATGTAATGTTTCAGCAGTTTAAAGAGGAATGGAAAAAGCAAACAAAACCTTGAACCTTGAAAGACTAGATCTTGCTGCTTTAAGAACCAAAACACACTAAAAACTGGCAAGTTTCTCACAGGATTGGCAACTACTTGAGTGTCTCACCACTTACGAGACTGCTGTGGGCTGATGAAATTTTCGTGTGAATACCTGAAATCGGCATTTTTGGGCTTGTAGTAGCTCGTTCCTGTATTCTAGAGTGAATTAAGCATGTCTTACTGAAGTTGTACCATGTCTAGAGGAGATGCTGGCTTCCTACTCCAGAGCTTTAATTATAGCTTTGCAGTGATTCTTCTCCTGTCAGGTTTGGGCTTCCAAAGAAGCTGCTGTTCACTCTTCACAGTCTCTTCTCTGTGGAGAATGAACTGTTTAGCCTAATATCCAAGAATATCTCAAATGCACAAAAGGAGTGTAGATCAATTCTGTAGTCTTTAAGGATTCTGAGTAGTCAGTCTGTAACTGAAAATCTAGAGCAAAGCTTCTGAAAGTCTGTGACATCTACTTGTAGAAATCTAAATGGGTCATAAGTCAGTATTTTTGTTTTTAACTGTGTATTTTTTGTAGGTGATCATATCTAAAAAGCATGATGTAGAAATACATGACTTCAATATTTTTTAACCAGAACTCAGTAAAGTGTATAGCATATTGGTATAAATTTTCCCATGATGAAGCTCTGATTGGCATGTCTTGCTTCTTTTTTTGATTTTTCTAATGGATGAAGCTATTTACATGTTTGATCCTGTCTGTGTATTATCTATGTACTTTCACCCAAGCAATGCTCAAGAGACTGTGGTACTGCAGACCAGAGAGCATCATGCACAGATCTGGTATTTAGAATGTGGTAGGTGGGAGTCAAGCTACAGTAACGTGTTAATTTTAGACTGATGCTTAAAAATGTCTTTGAAATCTGCTGAGATAGCCCTCGATACTGCAGCTTGCTAATTAGTGTGAGTACTGTTCTGCTAGTTTGGATGAAGTCCTTTTATGATACTTTACTTGGATGCTGCAGTAATGATGTAAATAAAATATTAATGCAACTGATTTGCTTCTTCCTTACTATTTTGGTTACCTCTGATTATACACTATCTTGTCATGCCTGTAGTAATTCAGAAGCCATATCTAAAAGGGGTGTTTAGACTTTTTGGTTCTGAAGCAGAATGTCTCAGATTTGAAACTGAGCACAGACTGAATCCCCTGACCTATGTGGAAGCAGCCTAATACCTTTTCAAGCGTTACTTTGGTAGCAGAAGTTATTAGTGAGTCTCACTGCTACTGATTGTGTTTGTCTGCATTATATCTAAAGGACAGTCTTCATCATCATCTTTGATAATGTGCTATGGCATTATAGTGAAAATACCATTCTGAACCTAGCTGACATCTTTTTATATTGCTCAGAGCCTAATCCTTTGATACTAATGCAGCTAATTTAAAAAGATCAGTTCTTTTTGATGATCATGTGTCAATGTGAAAAGTGATGTGCCACAGTAATTTTCTTTGGCCCTAAACTATTCTGTGGCCAGCTGAGACTTCTGTGGCTTTTACGGTCCTGAATGTGAGAAACTAAGTCTCATCCTCTGTTGGTTTTCCAAATAAAAGTTTAACATATGTATAGTAAACCCAAGCAGCACTGAGTGCGAGGGGGAAACTTTGTCTGCCAATCGCACACTGGGCGCAGTGTAAGTTTGGCATTTAACCAGTTACGACATACATATTCATTCTACTTCATGCATAAAACATATCATGATACATTGTTAAGCAGTTTTAACATATATTTACTTATACAGCTATAGCCAAGTTCTGTTTGCCAATTTACAACTTCAGTAATGACTTCATTATGAATTTCGCTCATTCTTGATAAGAGTGCAGGGTAACTCGTGACCTTACAACCTTCTTATTATAATTCATGTATTTCCTGACAAGGAAAGCAGAGTACTTTAGCACCAACTTGTTTGTTTTTTCATGTGGGTGTAAGTTGGGCCTTTGAGCTTAATTGGCTGTCCATATGTTTCTTTTAATGTTTTTACAGGGGCCACAATAACCCATTTGTCTTTACTGACACAAATCATATCTATAATTATCCCATGACTCTACAGAATATTTTGGAAGAGAAAAGAGACATAAGTAGTAAATTAGAAGAAAAACAATAAAAGCCAGGTGGAGAATTAATCCTAACAAAACACTTGTGGAGTTGCATACGTGCCATCACTGATCTGTTACCTATTTTAAATGCAAATGGAGATTGTATGTGTGGTTCTTGCTTTAGCTTTGGTTGTCCAGTGCACTTCAAAATGAGTTACATTTTACAAAATCCATAGCAGTAAAAAAGCAAATAATTGAATAGTTGCTTTTTGAAGGTGTGACTGTCAGGATACTTCCCTTTTGCCAAACCAGAGCTGTTTTACACCTCTGTAACTCTTGACCTTTCATTCATGCCCAATTTCCTTGCACCTTAAAAAAAAACCTCTGCTAAGTGTTTGTCCTGTTTGAGTATCTGCTGGAACAGGCTCTTCCCAGCCACTGTTAATGGGAACTTAGGCAGCTCTGGCTCTCGGTTGTGTTCCTGAGTTTTCACCTCCCTTTTTGCAGCAGATGACTTGGAATAGCTTACACTTCTCCCTAGGTGCAGACCAGCAGAGATAGATGGCTGCTCCTGGCCACTCTGACTGTAGCCTGTCACCATTACCCAGACTAATTGTGCTGGCAAATATAATTACTCCTGCCATACCTGTCACTTGGTAATTAAGAACCGGTATCTGGCGGTGGAAGGGATTACATTACTGTTCTCTTGTCCTTTTGACATTACCAGGTTGCATCATGTCTGTTTAGTCATGTGTTAATGGTAATCTGCCTGTCTCTGCCTGAAGTTAAATAGGGAACAGTTTCCTAATCCTTTCTCTTGGGAGACATGTGGGCAAGGTACCTGCTGGCTTTTTCTTTCCTGCTTTGCAGGCTCTCTGTGCAAGATGGGCTCCTGCTCTCGTGCTCAGGCCTTTGTGTGACTGTAAAAGCTTAGCACTGAGAGTTAGTTCTGGGGGTCCCCATCTCCCCAGGGTGGTACTAGGAAGTGTGGAGTGTCCTGGTTGCTACAGCTTACGGAATAAGTTTTTTTATTTAATAAAAAGCACAAAGCTTCAGATGTTCCTGCTGGAAAGCTAGGATGCTTTGTTACAGACATAGTGTCTGCTGCCAGCACTTCGAGATTCTGCTTTCCCAGTCTCTTAAAGTGTTTACATTGTGCTCTGTTTATTTGAAGCACTAGTTCATATTTTGAATATGTTTCTGCCCCACCCCTAGTTTTTTGGCAAGTTTTTCTATTGTGCTTGTAACCACCTATAAATTAACTGTACTGTGTTAACCTATTTTTTTTTTATTTCAGTTTCGGTTGCTTTCTATTTTGTATTTGCAGAATGTTGCTGTGAGTTAAATTGTCTACATGTAAAGAGTTGGCCAGGTTATTCCTAATAGGTGATATGCTTAGCAATCAGTTTAAAGATAACATTCCTGGCACTCACCGAACAGTTACAGTTGCAAGTAACAAAATCCAAAGCAATCATCCCCCTCTTTCTTACTGTAAGAACTATGTTTTTTCTGCCATTGCTGTCTCCATTTCAGCTCACTTAAGTAGTTCAGCTTGCAATCCCCTTCTGCCTAACTGCAGTGCAAATAATGCAGTTTCTGTACTGCATATTTTTCACATATTAATGTGCATTCAGTATCTGAACTCCACATTCATAGTATAGACCTTTGTGAAAGACATGGAAATAATTTTCCTATCTTTTAGCTTTACCTTGTGGCCTGCTATACACTTCATTTTCTACTACTTTCTGTTTTCCCCAACATCCCAGACTGGTAAAAGGGCTTTACCTGAAGTGGATGATGGCCAGCCCAGGTAGTCATGCTTTTTTTATGGTTTCCTTTGCAAGCCCTTTTGTTGCAGACCATCCAGGGAGATCGCAGACACCAATGTGGTGCGTTCAGGCAAATCCCAACTTTATTCAAAATAGGCAACATATATAAACTCGAGTTAAGCCCGCCCCGGGCACAACACGTCTGACTCCATAGGTTGAGGCTGCAAACATGTACATATAAGGTAAAGTCCGAAGCCCTTTCCAGGGTGTGGTTCTGGCTTGTTGTTGTTTTCCCTCTAAGTTTGATGTCACGTGGTTCTTCTGGACCCACTCGAGGTGGTGGGCGGCAGCACCCTTTCTCATGGTATTAGGGATGAATGAATCTCTTTTTCTTAAGTTTAGCATTTTTGGCAGTGTCTGTTCTTTTACAAGTCAGTTCACCCCTTTTCCCAAGTTCTGATAGTGAGAAGCATGCATTTTCAAAATTTCTCCTGCATAG
This sequence comes from Myrmophylax atrothorax, assembly GCA_026770055.1. Taxonomy (NCBI): domain Eukaryota; kingdom Metazoa; phylum Chordata; class Aves; order Passeriformes; family Thamnophilidae; genus Myrmophylax; species Myrmophylax atrothorax. The sequence goes on along the minus strand of JAOXXN010000246.1, from coordinate 2,718,022 downwards.
TTAGACACAAGTCATTTTGCCTCCCTTCCTTGGGGTGCTTTCTCTGCTTCCATTGTCTGCCTCTTCTCTGTTGATAGGTCAGCAACGGAGAGGTTGTGTGCCTGTCTGGATGGCTTTTCTTTCCAGCACCCTTGGCTTTAGCCATGCCCTGCCTAGTTCAGAGCTCCCTTGTGTTTTTCTGGGGCCATTTGAGAGCTGGGTAACTTGTACAGCTAGGTTGCTTGGCTTGATTGCCACAAACCATTCATGTTCTGTCTCTGCCTAGCCAGCTAAGGGGTGTGAAGTCAACGCTGGTTTAAAAACTTGCAGTGAAAGTTCAGTCCCATTTCTCCAGAAACCACCCATCCTGTTCCCTCACAGATGCAAACAAAGAGGAAAATCTTTTTGAAATTCTATGGCTCCTAAATTCTGCCTCAGATGATTTGCTTTTCTTGTGGTTTAAGTGATGGTGGTGGTTTCACCTTGGCTGAGTGCCAAGTGTCCACCCAGTGACCAGTGACTGCAGCTCCACCCTTTCCCAGAGGGAAGAGGAAAGGAAAAAAAACTACAAACTTCAATGTACAGTAAGGCAGGTGATATTTACACAGAAAAGGAGAAAACAAACCCAAAAAGCAATACACGCACACACACGCACAAACATGAGTTAAAACTAACAGCAAATTTCTACTTCCCCACAAAGCAGTGATGAGAGATCTCCCCACCTCCAACTCGGCAACGGCTCTCCCAAGGGCAGCCACCATCAGAGAGAGAGAGAGAGAGCACCTCCCTTCTCCCTTCCCCCTTTTATATCTGGGTCGATGTCATGTGGTATGAAATATCTTTTTGGTTAGTTTAAGTCATCTGACTTAGCCTGTGTCCCCTTCTGTATTTATCAGTACAGGAACACAGCACTGCAGGGCCGACTGTGAGAAACCAAAGTCTGGCCCAACTAAACCCATTACAATGATCCTTTTATAATTACAAAATTAATTTTCTTTAATTTGAGGATATTTTCCAATTTCATGAACTGTAAAGCTGGATAGTCTTAAAAAGCTCACAAATGAGCTGGGTGGATGAATTATAAACCAAAGCAAAATGCTTTTAGCTGCGCACACGTTTAGTTTGTCTCCTTCATTGCTCATAGATACCTTCATACAGTAATTTTCCTTAAGCACATAATAAAAATATGTATGTAAGTGTTGTCACAAAATCATTGTTGCCCTTAAGTTGCCTCTCAGAGTGCCTGTGCAGGAGTCACATTCATACTTTTATAATTACTTCTTAGCTTTCTCTACCCCAGGGATTAAAGCCACCTAATTAAAAGTCTTCTGATGTTTTAAGATGCCTTATGTGCTGTGGGACTGACAGCTCATTTCTCTGCTGAAGCTTGATTTTCTGGTTTCTTATTCTTTAGTGAGACATGGACAGTGATGGGTTTGTCACTCATCCACAGTGTGACCCAGCGGGATGTGCTGTGCTCTGCAGGGGAAATGCACCCTGCCTCCTCCCAACACAGCTGTCCCCTTACTTCTGGGTTAGGTGCTTTGTAGACAGACTCTTATGGCCTGTTTTAGTCTGCTGCACTCAGACTGTGCTCTAGTGGACCTTAGAGTTAAGTGCTGAGCTGTAATCTCTGATGAAGAGAGCTGTAACTCGCTGTATCAAATTATAAGCATCTACTTCAGGCTGGAAGCTATAGCATCTGCCCATATGGAGGTCAAGGTGTAGCTGTCTAACTGCTGACATGCAACAAGAAAAAATTACCAAATTAAAATTTTGTCATTTCAAATATTAAAGTATTTTTGTTCCATCATAAACTTTCTTGTAAGAGGACTTTATTTACTGTTTAGCAGCTTATTTATTTTGTACTATGTCTGTTTTACAAGAATGGGGACAGCTGGGTGATTCCTTTTCCAGCTAAGTGGTATGCTGGACTGTCAGACCCAGAGGGAAGGATATTCTGAATAACCAACACACCTGGATAGTACAAGAAGATGAGACACTTAGGCATATATGGACTTTCAGTGCAAAATGAGGATTGTTGGGAATTGGGTAATTGTAATGGTTCTGAATCCAGAAGAGCTTTTGCAGAGTAACTGGACTAATCCTGCAGTGTGCTCACAGCTGCGTGGAATGCTATTCTTTTACCATATAATCATTCCGCCCCCTCATCCCTCTTCCCTGCCCGATCTTGTTGCACATGTCCCAGGCATCCCCTTCCAAAGGTGGCCTTAATCTTGCTGGAGGCTCCACTAATTGTAGTGAGGGCTTCAACAGAGCCTGGCAAGTTGTGTAGTAACCTCCAAGTGGTCATGTGTTTGTCAGCGCTGCCAGCAGGAGTGAGTGCCTTCTAGGTTTGATCAGTTGTGGAGGGCTCTTACAAGTCTTGCTGTGCTTGAAACTTGGTCTTGTTTGTCAGACTTGATTCAAATTGGCCAATGAATGTGGGAGAGGTTAGGGAGGCAGATGCATAATGCAAGCTTAAGAAAATGGATAAAAGTAATGTAATAAGAAGCCCCAATAAGGATGTCTCTTCTAGTTAAGAAAGAAAATTTCTCTATCTTTCTGTCTGCTTTTCATGTTAATGTGAAGTAGGCAGTGCTGTCATTATAATTTTGGTTTGTTTATTATTTTTAGAAAGTGTTGGGTACACTTTGGAGATGGTGGTGGCAGTAAAGGCATTTTCAGTGAATCAATTTCTTACATGGGAAAAAAAAACCACTCAAAAAGCGACATTACTTGTAGCTGTAAATGGAAACACCGTTAATGTCTCTTATCCCCAAGTCCACAGGCAAGTCTTAAAAGCTGTCATGAATTAAGCACCTGTTACAGGTATATAATTATATCCCACTTTTGCATTATTTTGCGTGTTCTAGTAGGCCCAGAGAAAGCAAAAGTTTCAGGCCTGAAGAGCTGGAAGGCTAAATGTCATGTGTGATGGGTTTCCAGGGCATGAAGCAGACGTGTGATCTGCAGAGGAAGGATGAGATTCTCTTTTGAATGAAGCTACAATTTTTAAGACGATAAATGTGCTTTTACTAAAAGCATTGCTGCTTCAGCTCATTGCACAGCCCATTTGTAATCAGTTGTTCAAACTGATGTTTGTTTTCTTGTGTCAGTGTCGAATTCTGATGCCAGCAGTCCTGGTGATGCACATCGCAGTGTTTCAGGCTTACTGCTGTGCTGGCTCGTGGGGAAGTCATGACACAGCTTCAGCACTGCTCGTGCTCTTGCACACAGGAACACAGATCTCCCTTGCCTTTCCTTCCAGGTAGGCAAGCATATCTCTGTTGTTTGCTGGATGATTCTCAGTAAATCTTCACAAGAACTGAACGATGGGAAAGAAAGGCTGCTCACCTGAAACCATCCCTTCCGTTTGCTGTTTAATATTGAAAGTGTTCTTATTCCCTCACTCCTTTTGCAATGACTTTTGCTCAGAGACTAGAGCAAGATGTAGTGCTGAAATCTTCTCTGTTCTGCGTGATGATGGCTTGTTTGCAACTCCTGTTCGGCAGTGAGAGGTGTGTACTTAAAATGCCCTTTGATGAAGACAGGACCTGTTGTGGCAAAAGTGAGATCCCTTCTGTAGAAAGTTCAGCGAAACACATAGAGCTTAATCAAACCAGGAAATAAAAGAACTGCTGCATAAGACCTCATGCACGGCAGTAGAGAGCTGTGGGACTCTCCACACTGGCATTTTGCTTTTTCCCTGGTGATTCTCTAAGTCCTTCTTTTCTTGGCAGTTTTGCATTTTATTTTCACTGTGTTATCCTCTGCTGAGACTAATAGTGTTTTCTACTGCTTCGTGCCAAAAAAACCCTTCTTGGACATGTCTCTTAATGCATCATTCTTGATCCTCAGAGGGTGATGTTTACAAAGGTTGTAAGGAGAATATCATAATCCTGGTGTAAATTTAAATTTACTCGTTGCTTATGTACGTAGACATGTGCAATTGCTTCTCAGGCAAATAAGGTTTTACGATTTTCTGGTAGGAATTCTTCCCAAGCATCTCTAGTCTAAACTGGAGGGACTAGGTACTGGCAGTTTGAATAACATACTGTTTTATTATTTTATTTTTGTCTAATTTTTGTAAATAACTGACAGGTGTTACAGAAGAGGACAGAGCTGCAGAACTGCAGAAAATGATGACTATGCCACCTGTAAACAGCCTGGTAGAGGAAGTTGTGGAACCGGAGAGTCTCAGAAAGTCTGTGGAGGACTTTTTCTGCTCTTGCTATGGTGGGTGCTTTATAATCTTCTGAAGAGCTGTTCTAGATTTCTAAATTTTTATTCCAGTTGGGAGGAGGAAACTTCACAATCTTAGCCTTCCAAATGCAACTGATATTTTCAGAAACATTTAGTAGCCATTTCTAAAAAATACACATATAGTGGTTAGTTTTTTCTGTTGTGTTTTGTGGGATGTGATTTCAGATTATTGCACAGTGCATGTTAATGCCAGCAGCCTTTGGTTTCTGAGGAGATTTGCATCTGCACTTTGCTTTTGCTCCAGTCCTCTCCAAAGTTATAAAATTTTATGAGGGACTCATTCTTTTGCTAGCTTCAGCAGTCTTGACCTCAAAACAATCTTTTTTTTCCCTAGGTAAAGCTTTAGGAAAGTCAACAGTGGTACCTGTGCCTTATGAGAAGATTCAGAGGGACCAGTCTGCTGTGCTAGTGCAGGGTCTGCCCAAAGGAATCCCACTTAAACATCCAGCAAATTATGATGTTTCAACCCTGAAATGGATTTTGAAAAACAAGTCAAGAATCTCATTTATTATCAAAAGGTTATTTGCTCACTCTCTTGTGCTGGTCTGTCCAATTTGGTTTTATACTTAAGTAAAATTAATTTTAACTTTTAAGTAAATACATTGCAGACTGTTTCTCTTAAACAGGAATGCTCTCTTTGTAATGTTACCCTACCAAGTAATTAACTATGTCTTTGCAAAAGCTGTGAGTTTTTCTTTTCATATTTCTACACAGGCCTTTCCAAGAGCCAGAGGAACACATAGGTAAGTTACTGCTTATCAGACTAGACAGAAACAGATTGCAATTTGAGTTTAGACAGCAATATAGATAGAACATTTGGTGATGTCCATAAAGCAGCAAACTGTGCAGAAATTCCTAGACTGTGGCTTGCCTTACTTATGGAGCTATAACCTTTTCCTTTATGCATTCTGCCAAGAGCAACTCATTAATGATTACATTTATTTTTCATTCTTCATCTGTTTACTGAAATTAAATGTAATATGGATTGGACAGTGTGCTGGTTTAAAGGTAAGCCAGCAGGAGAAATGAACCCAACTCAAAAAGAGATTATAAATCAGAACTACAATTTAATAAAAACATTACAATAAATGCAGTGATACAAAGAGAAATTTGTTTTAACCCACCAAAACCAGAAGTACAACTTAGCACCCAGGGCACAAACACAATGGTGTTTGTTGGCCCCTGTGCTGAGACCCACGTGGTTCCCCCAAATCCAAAGGAAAAGGAAAACCTGTTGGTGCAGATGGTGTCACAGTCTGGTCAAGAGTGGTGGTCTCCTCCTATCAAGGTTCTGGTCCTCCTCTGGATCTGACAAGTGGTCGCAGAAGTCCCAAACCCCAAGATTATCTCCCCTCAGGTGCAGGTGGGAGCACCCAGTCCTTCCCCCAGGGCAGGGAGTTCCACAGTGGGTGGTCTGACTCTGGGAGTCAGGGGCCCATGAGCAGAACTGACCCCTCAGGGTGGGTGTGGAGGTGCCACGGACTCCCTGCAGGGCAGTTCTCCCAGCTCCTGTCTCCCAGGCTTCTTTCCCAGCCAGCTCCCAGCCTGAGGGGTCAGGTGTGCCCTGGGCAGCTGCT
>JAOXXN010000246.1:2671327-2684538 GCA_026770055.1 Myrmophylax atrothorax | reverse complement strand
AAGAGTCTGCTGGGCCCGTCTAGAGCTGTGTAATATAAGAGAGTATAAAAGAAGTACCTTCTATACAAACCCTTTTGTGTAAGAAAAGTACCTTCTATACAAACCTTTTTGTATTTTTAAATAGAAATGGTTACTTATTCAGCAGTTCTGTGAATTGACTTAAAGCAAAGAATGACTGTAGATTTGGAGTCACTGGTTTTACCTTGGAATATATTTTAAGGACTAAATTTGATGCAGCAATGTGGGGGAGATGACAGGGATTAAAATCACGAGGGACATAGCTGAGGCTGTCTACATTTCCCAGTACAGCTGAATTTCACTGTACCTTAATGCATCTCAGCTTTTGTAATGAGGAAAAATTCCTGTAAAGTGTTCACTTTGTTTATTTGCAAAGGAAAAAATAAAAAATTTTCAGTAACTGCTTTAATGGTTACTTGGACAATAGTATCTGTATATTTGAACTAATATTTGCTGTTATACCTGTCATGATTCATATGTTTTTCCTAAATAAAAGATAAACTGGTTCACTGGCTGATCAGTACACATTAATGAGACGGACTGTGAAGTCATCAGTATTTCAGTGTGTGGATTGGGAACCAATTCAACAGTTTGTTCTGTTAATTCAAAGTAGTAAGTGTGTGCTTTATGTATCACACAGTTTATATATGATGGGTTTGGTCTTGCAGTCCTACTGTAGGCAAAAATCGCCTGGACCTACGTGAGAGTTTTTCTGCTGAAGGCTGTGGGGGATGCCCTTCTGTGCCTCTAGTTATGGAAACAGTCTGCTCTAAGTCCTTCTACACCAAAAGCTCAGGATATTCTGTGAATACAACAATTAGTTTATGTCCCCTGCAGTCTTGGTTACACCCCACATCATGTAAGATAATCGTGTACTTTTATATTTTTTTAAGTTTCACAAGCCATAAGAGACATACAGTTCTGACTATATGATAATCTCTAAAGATGCAGGTGATTGTAAAGGTTTCTCTTTTACTGATATGAGCTTGGGATGACTGCATTTTATGCAGGAATGGTAACCCTTAGTCCCTAATGAAATAAAGACCTTCCTGATGGTCCATGTATTTTATCCATGTATATATTTTACAACAAATCAGGTCCTAGCAGTAATTCTGTAGGCAGGTAGAACATGCTGCAGCATTGTTGCTTCCTTCCAGCAAAGAGGTAAGGTCCTTTCATGCCTTTGAGACAGAAATCCAGCTCCAGGTGGGTAAGGTGGTTGTATCTTAAAGGAAAATTGTGAAACCTTAATTTCAGTTGAGTGCTGTGTCTGTCCCTGGGAGCAACCTGAAATGCAGCAGGTGAATTCAGAGCATCCTATGCTCTGCCATTCTGGAGTGCTGTAGGACATGTGCTTGTGTTTTCAGAATTGCTCCCTCCAGATTTGAGTGCTCCCTTGATTTTCAGTACTGGGACCTTGTGCTGATGGTGTCGGGAGGGGCAGGGTTAGCTCCATGTGGAGGCATTTTGAAAGCACACATCCTGTCCTGCTCTCCAGCTGGTGCCTCTCCAGCAGGCAGCCCTTCCCAGCCCCACGGAACGAGCCCATTGGTGCACCTTCCCTGCTAGCCCAGCCTATGGGTACTGGCCATATTATAACCACCTGACACATTTGCCGGTTGGTGACTTGAACTGACACCTCAGTTAATGCACCTGCAGCAAGAGGTCAGGATCAGGTTTCACACTTGCTGATGGACATGTTTAGAATGGGGAAATGAGCTAATGCAGCTTTCTCCGGTTTCAGCTGGCATGACTTCCCCTTCTGAAAAGGCAGAAGGATGATCCATCCTTTCTTCACTCACAGCCATCTTTAGGAGGCACTTTTTGCACGGCTGCCTGCACAGCAAGGCTCTGTTGCTGGTGGAGTTGTTAGTGCTCGGTCAAAATGAGGGCAAAGTATCACAGCAAAGGAACTGGGAAAATAAATAATTCCAGGGTATTGCCTTGTCAAGTACATAATAGCAGAGTGTCCTCCTGCAACTTTGTATGCAGGTGCTGAAAAAAAATTTAAGTGAAAGGGAATGCAATGGTTTTACTGGAAGGACTAGAGTCTGTCCGTGGTGCTGGCCGTCGGGGGGGTGGAGCGCATCACGTGCAGCTGCCGCAGGGTGGGCAGCAATGCCAGGGGGTGCGTCGGCACTCAACACTGAGACCTTTGGTTTCAGACATCTTGATTTACACCCAGTAGAGGTAAATTGGACTAACAGAATATTTGCACCAATATTTATACCTTCCAAATAAAAATTTTATATTAAGAAATTATCTACCTCCAGTCCTAACAGGGCCTAACGTTTAAGATGTTGACTGTGTATGAAAATTTCACTCACTTTCAAACTAGTAATACATGAAGTATGTCACTCTTTAGGTGTTGAATGATAATGCCCTAAAAAGCCTTTGTTGTACTAATAAACAAATAAATAAAATTGCAACAACTTACCAGTGCTCTTATCAGACAAGTATTTATTCTTCATGTTTTACTGAACTTTAAAAGCCTGTCCTGTGCAATGGGCTGGCTCCTTTCTCTTAAATGGGAATTTTCAATCCAAGTGGTGTAGGATCCAGGGTGTCCATGGTGGAACTGGGCACTCCTCAGTTATGGCATGCTGGCTTTTCACACAGCATAACAACCATTTGAGGTCCAGCACCTCTGTGGTACAGCTGCTGGCCAGTGTTTTTTCCCTTAGGAATTGAAGTTTTCTATATACAAAACCTGAACGTTTTCTCCTTTGTTTCTTTTCATACCTGTCCTGTCAGAGACCAACTGTCCAGTAAGAAGACAGGCTCTCATTTCTGTCATTGTGTAAGAGCTGTATGCCATCAGTGACATGAGCAAGCCTCCCTTGGCTCTGTATTGAATTAAACTGAAATTTACCAAAAATCAAAATTATATTTTGAACAAAGATTAGAGTGACATTCCTTTCATCAGCTCTTAGTTCACAAGAGGTTTTGGGTGGAGCAGTGCAAAAAAACAGATAGTCCATTTGCCTAAGAAACTTTATCTTCAGCACTCCATCTTCAACAATCTTGATTGAAATCCATTCCCTGAAGTCCTGTGTGTGCCGTTCCCACCCCAGAGCAGAGGGGCCTTACTGAGAGCACTGCTACCAGCTCGGTCTGGAGGCCGTGGATCTTCATTTTCTCAAAATCAAGTCCTGCATTGAGATGTCAGCCTTGTTTCCCAAAACATTAATTAGCTCATGAACTCAGTAAACTCAGCCTGTTCAAATGGCTCATTCCTCTTCTGAGAATTTTCTTCAAAAATTACACTTCTTGACAGCTGTTAGCTGCGAGACACTTGGTGGAACACTCAGCAGTGTATGACACTGAGTTACAGGTGGTGTCTCCCTGGGAACTAACCCATTCCTGGCAGTGGAATCCACCATCTCTGTTTCATTTCTTACATCACAAGATAAGGAATGAGGAAACAGGAAGAAACATGTAAATTGCGTGGTTTCCAGTAATGTACTGTCTGTAACACAGTTTTAAATTTAGCACAAACAATTGTAATTATGAAATAAGCTTTCATGAGTTTGTGGTATTCTCCATAAGCTATCTGCTAACAGCAGAATCCAAACAGCCCTGGAGGGATCTTTTTTAGTTTCTGTGGCTGTACAAGTTTGCATTGCACATAGGGAAGTCCCCATGTTAAAATAATAAGAAACCAAATGTAAATGACCATGTTTCTAAACTCCATAGCTGCAAAGCACCATACCCAAGAGTCAGGGGAAAGTTAGGATTAGTAGTTGATGTTTTTAATGCAGCCAGAGCAAGCTTTTTTCTTTACAGCTATCAAGGGCATGGGGCTGATACTGTGCCGGAGTTTGCTGCTGCTGGTCAGTGAGGAGGGCCCCGTCAGTTCGGCCATGGTTTGGAGCTGTTGCCTGCCAGGATCAGGGGACAGGGCTGCTGCCTCATTGCCCAAAGCATCTCTGCTCCCGGCTGAGCGTGGGGCTGGCTTCGCTCTGACGCTCCGCTCCCGGTAACGCGCTGGCCCGCTGGGGACACTGAGCTGCACCCGGGCAGGGGCACGCGGAAGGGATGGAGCACCGGGAGTCAGGGATGGGGCTGAGGGCTCACGGCTGGCTGGAGCTGGGCCCCGCCGAGCATCCTGTGGAGAGCGGGTCCCGGCTCTGTCAGGGAGCTGCCTAGCCCTGGAGAGCGCTGTAATCCAGAGTGCTTTCGGTGGGAACAAAAGTACTCCTGGGTGCACCTTTGCCTGCAAGCAGTGGAGGATTGATCCTTGGAGGTCTCACATCCATTCAGGTCTTTCTGCTCAGGGCTGAGGAGGGAGAAGGAGGAGGTGGATGCAGACAGTGCATATAGGGCTTAGCAAGGGACCCTCCTGCGGCCCCAGCGGGAAGGAAGGGTCTGTCTCCAGCCCACGCTGCCGTTTCCCCGTGCCTGGAGTCCCCTCCCAGTCAGCCCCGCGTTCGGGTAAGGCGGTGAGCAGGGTTGGGACTGGCTCAGGTCCTCGGGGGCTGTTCAAGGGAGCCTTTTGGTGGCAGATTTTAGGGAAGCTGCAGGTAACTCAAAGGAAAAGGGAATGCAAGGGCAGGAGCTCTTGCACACAGCCCGTGGCTGCGCCATCCTGCCTGCGCTGTGCCCCAGCTTTCCCACCTGCTCTTCCCAGCAATACAGAGGACGGTGCTGCCATCCCTGGGCTCAGGTAATGCGCTACATGCTTCGTCCAGCCCTTCGAGCTCAGTTAAAGAGAGTAAAAGCGCTCCTCTGGCAGCCATTGCTAAGACACCTGTCCGTCTTTGACCCTCTGCTGCAGCACCCCGAGCCATCACGGGGCAGCACGAGCAGCCGGAGCCGTCCCTTGGGTACCAGCGCAGCCACCCTGGCCCTCGCCCTTCACTTGTCCTCTGATTCTAGAGGAGCTTCCAGGATATTCCCGAGCCCTCCCAGCCCACCTCCTCCCTCTCCCTGGACCCACTGGAGGGGCTGGGCTGGGCTAGGCTAGGAACTCGCCATGGAAAACACTGACTCAATACAATCCACAGCGGGTAAACGATTACGGTGCGATTGCAGCGCGAGTTCCGCTTCCCCCGCGATTTCACGTCGAGGCAGAGCCGTGTGAGCGCAGGGAGGGCGCCCGGACCCCCGGGAGGCAGGAGCAGGTCCGGAGCGGGACTCTGCGGCAGGAGCTGCAATGGAGGACGCCTTCATCCGGCACATCGAGCTGCTGGGCTACGAGAAAAGGTTTTTCCCCAGCCAGCACTATGTGAGTACACAGCGATCTTCTGGCAAGCGAGGAGCGAGGACTGGCCGGGGTAAAAAGCCTGTCCAGCAAATTTCCTGAGATAAATGTGATCTATGGCCCAAGATTATCCTTTTGGGGAGGGTGATAGTTGATGGCATGAGCTAGAGGCAACAAGATACTAAAATGTCTAGAAACACAAGATTTTGGGCACCTCCTTTGCAAGCTGTTGGTTACTTTACAGGCTCGAAGAGGGCTTTTTCCTCCTTTTTTGCCACCCATACACATGTTTCCATCTCCCCTCTCTGTCCGTGCCAACCTTCTCTACTGCCCAGCTTTGCTCGCTGACAGGGCAGAGCTATTTGCACTAGGGTGGGGGAAGGAAAATATGCAGATTTTCTGACACTAAAACATCCATGGGGCTCCCCAGACACAACACAGTGTGGGGTCCCACCCGTCTGCAGAGCTGCAACTTCTGCTTTGCCCTTCAGGTCTACATGTTCCTGGTGAAGTGGAACGACCTCTCTGAAAAGGTCGTCTACCGCCGGTTTACTGAGATATACGAGTTCCACGTGAGTCCTGCCGGGACAGGCACTGTCCCCTGGCCCAGCACACCAGGGCTCAGGGTGGGGAAGAGGGGTGGGTGAATGCCATCTGAAATTGTCCCAGAGCAAACCTGGCTCAAAAGAGGCTTCTGCGTCCAGTCCTGCAATCTCTTTTGCCCCTTGAAGGTGGCAAGGCTCTGTGTCACTGGGTAGGTTTCTCCCAGTGCTGAGATGTGGGATCCAGACAGCCCATGCTCCTGGCAGCGGGGCAAGCGCCTGGAAGGGAGGCAAGCTACAGGCAGGGGGTGGGTGTCACAGGGGGTTCCCCTGGTGCCATCCTCACGCCGTGCCTGGCTCTGCTCTGCAGAAAACGCTGAAGGAGATGTTCCCCATTGAATCCGGGGACATCAACATAGAGAACCGGATCATCCCACACTTGCCAGGTGAGGGGCAAGCACTGGGGTGATACAGAAATTGCAGCTGGTTAGGAAATACCCTGGTGGGTCAAGCTGTGCTGGCTGCCTGCCAGGCAGGTGTGTGGTGTGATCATTCCTGTCCACCAGGCTTGAAATCTAAACCCTGGAAAGATCTGAGCAGTGGCAGTGGTTCCTTCCAACACTGAGCAGCCCCACAGACCCCATCTTTCCTCTCCTAAGGCTGAGCATCCCAGAGGCATGTCCCGTAGCATCAGCTGTGACCCCTTGTCTGGTGCAAAGCATCTGGCTTTGGGGAGGCCAAGCTGAGCCGAGCCCTCCTTTGGTGATACCATTACTGAGGGTGGTTTAATGCCCCTATGGCAACACAGATACTTTGTAAGCCATGCAATATGTCTTGAATGACAGGAATGAACTCCTGATCCAAACAGCTGACACTTTGTCCCCAGGCAAGGTGCAGGTCAGCAAACTTCCCTGTTTTATTTAATTTCCTGCATTAAAGGAGGCAGGAAAGGGCCTGAGAATGAAGTGCAGATTGTGGTTGACACCTCTTGAACAAGAATAAGCCTGCACTGTGCAGTAGTTTGGGTGCCATGTCTGGGGGGGTCTCCGTTGGGGCTAAACTGATACCGCCATGCTGGGGCTGTTCCCATGTGCTGCTGCCACAATGCTGGGGCTGTTCAAAGCATCCTTGTTCTGTTTGGGGAACTGAGAGCACTGGGGACCAGGCAGGTGTCAGACTGCTGGGGGCCATGGGAGTGCCACCAACCACACACACGCACCCTGTCATGCAGTTCAGCATTGCTGGGGTTGGAGCTGCCAGTGGCATTTTGGAGCTCTGGGGTCAAAAGTGTCATGGCTAGTGGGACAGGGGGATAAGAATAAGTCTATCTCTGCTGGCCACAGGCTGGTCCCCTGAGCCCTTCCTGGTGCCCCAGTGCAGCTGCTGTGTTTGTGGTCCAGAAGCTGGGCTTCGTTTGAACACATATGTGGCAATTATCCTGGAGCTGAAATGGGGCCAAACCGCATCTTTTCTGGGCTTGCATGAGCTGTGCTCCCACAGAGCTTCACATTATCGGCAGCATGGAGCCATGCAGCACCCTGGGGCCAGACCTGCTTGTTTGCAAGGCAAAATTAATGATTTAGAGCAGCCTCCTTGGGAAAGTATTAAAAACAAGGCTCTCTGTCTGCTTTTTCTGAGCCCTTTCCCCTCTCTCCCAGCCCCAAAGTGGTTTGACGGGCAGCGCTCGACTGAAAACAGGCAGGGGACACTGGCTGAGTACTGCCACACACTGGTCAACCTGCCCCACAAGATCTCTCGGTGCCTGCATGTGGTCAACTTCTTCAAGGTCCGTCATGATGACATGAACCCTGTCACAGACAGCCTGTGAGTCCAGATGCCTGCCAGTTTGGGGGAAATCCTGCTTCCCTTGCCTGTGGGTGCTGGCATAGCCCACAGGGAGGACATCGCTGCTGATGGATAGGGGGGGTTTGCATTAAGCTGCCTTTGCTCTGAAATGTCTAGGAACAAGAAGCCTGAGGTCTTCCTCCTGCCAAAGGATTCCAAGAAAAACCCCACAGGTAAGAGGTCTCAGGCAGGCGCAAGCAGCTGCCTTGGTAGCAGCAAACCCCACCTGGGAGAGGGACTGCCATCCCACAGCAGGTGCCCTCCCCAAGAGCACAGTCTTTGAGCCAGAGCTGCAGCTGGGGAGAAGCCAAAGCCTCAAAGGAGAATGAGTCACTGTCCAGAGATCCAGCTGGGTTTGGGAAAGGAAGAGGCTGGGAGAGCACTTTGGGCTGTCCTGGGGCTGTTTCTGGCCTGCTTGAAACAGGGTGTTTCTGTGCTGGGGGCTGGAAGAGGGAACATCTCTCACTTCCCTCATGCAGACATCACAGGCCCCATTGTCCTGCAAACCTACCGAGCCATCGCTGACTATGAGAAGAGCTCCACATCTGAGATGGCTCTAAAAGCTGGGGACATGGTGGATGTCGTGGAGAAGAGTGAGAATGGTATGTGTCCAGCCCTCTGCAGAGCCCCTGAGGGCCAGCCCCCTCCCTGTCACCATTTCAGCAGGGATGAGGACTGCCCTTGCATCTTCAGTCCAAATGCAGTATGTGAGCTAGTTATGACAGTGCATGGGCTGAAGGGTGAGGAGCAATTCTAGAAAACAGTGCAACCTCCTGGTGTGCTTCAGGAACAGGATGAATGGTAAAGCTCTCTGGTTGCACCGTGCCAAGAGAGACCAGCCCCAGCACTGTCCCTTCAGTCCAGGACATGAGGATGCCTGAACCTTGCCCAGCCAGGACAGACTCGGTGCCAGTGCCCCCATGGTGCCCCCACAATATTCTCTGCTCTTGCCCACGACTGCTTTCCTTGCAGGTTGGTGGTTTTGCCAGTTGAAGAATAAACGGGGCTGGGTGCCTGCTGCCTATCTGGAGCCAATGGATGGTCCTGATGAGTCTGAAGAGCAGGAGCCCAACTATGCAGGTAAAATGCTGGGGTTCCTAGGGTGTGCATCAATGCACAGCCCACTGCAGCTCCCCTCTGGTATGGCTCACTGCAAGGCTGGGCAATCCACACTGCGCAGGATCACAGGGCAGGGAGATGCTGCTGGAGGAACTGCCAGGAGGGATAAATCTCATGGCTTGGTGCCTCACTGTCAACCTCGGGAGCTTCCCATGACCTGCCACTCAGCATTAGACACATGTTTTGGCTGCTCACAGGTGCTCATCTCATGCAGTGGCTATGCTGAGCTGGCTGGGGGAATGCTGAAGTGCTGGGCTAGCGGAGGAGCGCGGGGCCCCCGTGTCCCCCGTGTCCCCCTGCCGTGATGAGCGGGGCCTCACTGCACAGAGCGGAGGGAGGGTCCCACAGGGTCATGCTGATTGCTCACCAGGCTTCAGCTTTATGAGTTTTACAACACTGCAACAGGCTTTATTAGCACAACACTTCCTTTTGCCTCATTTCATCAACCCAGTTCTGAGCACACTTTCTAGCAGAGGTAGTTGTGCTTCCACTGCTTGCACACAACTTTCTTCTGGAGACATGACTGAGTGGCTGGATGAGCCATGGGCACTGACAAGGCTGGAGAAAGTCTGGATATAAACCTGAAGCATGCTGGGTCTTGCCTAAAATGTAGGGTAAATGTTCTGGTGCCTTCTCTCCTCAGCGGCCAGGGAGGTTGAGCCCCACTCCTCAGATGGCAGTATATGACCTGCCATCCCCATTTTGTGTGCAGGTGAGTCCTATGTGGTCCAGAAAAGCTACACAGCTGTGGAGGAGGACGAGCTGACCCTCAAGGAGGGTGATACCATTGAAGTCATCCACAAGCTCCTTGATGGCTGGTGGGTCATCAGGTGAGAAATGCTAAAAACATGTCCGGCAAGCAGGATTCAGGCAGAGGGAAGGGATGCACCTGTGGTTCTCCACATCAGGGCTGTGGAAGCTGTGGGCTGTTTGGTGCCACTGCCCAGCACTTCCTTTTGCAGGGCTGCTTCTCAGAGTCTG
Organism: Myrmophylax atrothorax; assembly: GCA_026770055.1. Taxonomy (NCBI): domain Eukaryota; kingdom Metazoa; phylum Chordata; class Aves; order Passeriformes; family Thamnophilidae; genus Myrmophylax; species Myrmophylax atrothorax. The sequence goes on along the minus strand of JAOXXN010000246.1, from coordinate 2,674,830 downwards.
TTCTTTGCCAAATACTAAATGTTGCAGCTGGAGATTCCTCTGCTGGGGACTTCAGAAACACCGAAGAAGGAGGCAGATGGAAAAAAAAGAATTATCTGTTACTTTGCCTTTAATTGCTCTGGCACATTTTACTTTGCAAAATCTCAACTTTCATCCCACCTGCAAGGATGGGAGATAACCCACATGATACCAGTAGGGGACAGGCTACCCATGAATCATGATATCCTCAGTTGGAGGTGTTCAAGGCCAGGTTGGATGCGCTTGGGGCAACCTTCTCTGTCCCTGCCCATGGCAGGGGGTTGGAGCAAGATGGTCTTTAAGGTCCCTTCCAACCCAAACCACCTGGGATTCTGTGACCACCCTCAATGATCATCAAGTCTCTGTCCTGGACTGAGGAGGCAGTTACAGAGCCATGACTGCAAGTGATGTTGCTTTGTGTTGCACTGCAGGAAGGATGAAACCACGGGTTATTACCCCTCCATGTACCTGCAGAAAGCTGGGGAGGTGAACACCTCCATGAAGAGTGAGCTGAGGAACCGGAGTGCTCCTCCACGGAGGTGGGAGAAGCCTTGGGTGGTGGGGAAGGACAGCTAAAGCTCTTCCTTGAGTGAGATGAAATTAAACCAGACAGTGGGTTGTGGTGTCCCCTGCTTGCCCTGTCAATGAGAAACTGCCTGGAAAGATGTGAGCAGAGCAGACAGACCAGGGCTGCGCAAAACCAGCTCTCCCCAACTCCCAGAGGCATTGCTGATGCCAGGCTGCATGATCCTTGCTCCCACAGGTCCTCCAGCTGAGGGCATTTCTCCTTGTCCTGCAAATTTTCTTTTCTGGGCTAATATCCTTTAATTTTCTAATTGGCCATTTTCTTATTTCCTAAGTGCATGCACTGAATCTTTGAGAAGCAAGGAGAGATTTGAGTAAACAAAGATGCCAAATGGCCTAATCTGATGGGAGGACTTAAGCTAATGGAAGGGATTTTGATTAAAAAGATAAAAAGCAATAATAACTCATTAATTCTGATACAAAGAGAATGCCTAGGAAGGGCAGAAGTTGCAGCTGTCTTTTCTTCCCTGCAAGAAAACATATCAGCCCTGCTCTAAAATCTCTCCAAATCTGGTTCTGATGGAGCATGGATTGAGTGTGGGACAGTGTAAAGTGATCCAGATCCACCTGTTTGAGTGCAGTGACGCTTGCTGATACCCTTGGGGGAGGTGAGGTGGTCTGTTCCAAGGACAGTGGCTTGTCCCCCCACCATGGTGACTGCTGCCCCTGGCACTGGCACCCAGGCACCCAGGCTGAGCCCTGCCATTGTAGGCAAGAGCTTTGCTGTGACATGGGATGTGTGCTCAGACCAGGAAGGGGCTGAAGGTAGACAGGCACGTTGCCTTGAGAAGAGCAGGAGGACAGTGTCATGGGGTGGACTTAAGAAGCCACCTCACTCCTGCCATGGTGGCGAAGGCAAAGCGGTGATGTCCATCTGTGGGCCTGGGGCTGGTCCTGATGCTGTGTGTTCCCCTGTAGCAGCACCATGCTGCTCAGCCTTTAACTTCTATTGGTAGTTTCTCTGCTGTGAGTTCAACAGCACACATCCAGGTGCACATTGACACATGCCCCACACTCCATTCCCCTGCATCTGATCCTTGGGCATTGGAGAGCCTGGCAAACCCTACCCCAGGGACCTCAGTTTTGCAGCCAGGATAGGTCCATTCACCAAAGAGCTATAGATCACTTCTGGGGCTTCCCTGGATAAACCTCATGCCTATCTAATCCTCCCAGCCTTATGCCCAATCTTCCTCACCATCCCCATCATTACTTTGCAGACTTGTGTTCAGGGTTCACCCTTCAAAGTTTCCTTCCAAAGCACCATCCAGCTACCTCTGAACACATCACACATCGTGTCTCACTCATGGCTGTCCTCAAGGGCCAGCACCCACCAGGCAAACCCCAAAAGCAGAAACGTGGGGTTTCAGTGAAGTAGAGGAGGGAGCACGAGGAAAGAAATGTGTGGTGTGAGAGCTGCCAGCATGAAACTGTAAGTTTTGTTTCTCACTCCCTGCAGATCCACCATCCGAAATGTGCAGAGCATCCACAAACAGGGCCGGAAGCAGATCAGCCAGGAGACTTACAGGAGGAACAGCAAGAAGTACATCCTGAGCCAGAACAAGGCCAATGCCATCAGTAAGTCTCAATGGGACTGGAATCCTGCAGGTGTGGCCTGTGCCCCTCGTGCTGGCAGCTGCAGCAGGATGGCACACTGAGGTCACACTGTGCCCATCTGCCCTTTTCCTATGGGGAAAGTGTGTGCAGGGAGGCATTTCTTTCAATGAGGTTTCTTACCCCTGGCTATAGGTCAGGCAGAGTAGAACCCAGACCTGGAGGGAGGCAACCTGCGTTCAGGGCTTGTGCTTCCTTCCCTCTGTGCACCAGCCTCGCCTGTGCTGCCCTTACAATTGCCATTGCATCCGACTCATGTTGCATGTACATTGGCTGTCAGCAGAGCCCCTAGAGGGAAGTGTTGCATGAAGAATCATAGAAAGGTTTCAGAAGGAAGGGACCTTAAAAAACATCCTGTTCCAATCCCACCTTCCACTATCCCAGGTTGCTGCAAGCCCCATCCAACCTGGCTTTGAACACTTCCAAACACAGGGCAGCCACAGCTTCTTTGGGCAACTTGTGCCAGGGCCTCTTCACCCTCACAGGCAAGATTTTTTTCCTACTATTTAATCTAAGCCTGCCCTCTCTCATTGTGAAGCCATTCCTCCTTGTCCTGTCCCTCCAGCCCCTTGTAGAAGGCCTCTCTCCATGAGAAAGGAGGCTGCCGTGGGGGCAGACCCCTCAGATCTGGCAGCCCCCTGCAGTGCCCCGACCTCGCCAAGGAGAGCAGCTCCTTGTGCAGCCCTCCCTAACGCTGGGCCTCCCCTGAGGAGAGTTCCCAGCTGGACGCCGTGGGCTCACCCCAGCGCCCTGACCCACAGGAAGCCCATTGCAAGCAGAGGGGAGGAGAGGCAGCAGCTTTGGTGGCCATCCCCAAATCGGGGGCCGGTGGCCATTCCCGAGGGTGCGGCCGTGGAGCGCCCTGACCCGTCCGTGCCTCTGCTCTGCTCGCAGGGGAGAGGAATGAGCCCCAGGACAACAAGGCCAAGGCCCAGCCTGCAGTTCCTCCCCGGCCCAGCAAGGCCATCATCCTGACCCGCTGCACCGAGAGCACCCGCAGCAGGATACTGTGAGACCTTTCGAGCCCCGCCGGCACCGGCGCTTCGTGTGCCCCGGGCCCTGCCCGGACACGGCTCGGGGCCGCCCCGCGGCAGGGCCTGCTCGGCGGAGCTGGGGCTGCGCAGCCGCCGCACCCTCCGCTCCAGACACCCTTTCAGCACCTCTTGTATTTGGAATGATTTTGTGATGTTCATCAATAAAGGAGCCTCGACAGCTCAGTGTGGTTGCGGACAGGCCCGGCAGCGCCCGAGGGCGGCGGGCTCCCCGGGCTCCCCGGGAAGGACTCGCTG
>JAOXXN010000246.1:2654284-2671227 GCA_026770055.1 Myrmophylax atrothorax | reverse complement strand
GGGGCAGCATCCCCTCCCTGCCCTGCTGCCAGTGCTCTCCCTGCTGCCCCCAGGACACCATTGGCCTCCTTGGCCCCCAGGACACAGGGCTGGGCAGGGACAGCTGGTTGTGCCCAGGATCCCCAGGTCCTTCTCCCAGAGCTGCTCCCAGCAGGGACCCCCAGACTGTGCTGGTGCAGGGGTTTGTTCCTCCCTGGGCTCCTGATCTGTTTATAATGTGGTGGTCACCCAGAAAAGAAAATAGGAGGGGCCTTGCACCACTGCACACTGCAGGTGACCCTCAGTGGCCACATGGCTGCCACCACCTCAACAGATTGAGGTGAAGACAGGCAGATCTTCAACCAACCCCCATCACAGGAAAAGAGACTCAGCTTGGGGAAAATTTTTGCTTGTTAAAATAAGAACCCTCTTTTCCCCCTCCTTCTCCTCTGCCTTTCTTAAATGTGCTTTTGCTGAAGTACCCCCCAGCATTGCTGCTGGGCTTGACTGCATCCTGCAGAGCAGCTGGAACAAGCAGAGCTGGGAGAGTCCAGCACAGGGCAACCCCAACCTCTGCTGAGAGAGGACCCCCACTACCCAAACCTGGACACCTCATCCCCCAGTCTATAACCCTGCTGGCTGCCTCAGCAATACCAAGTGAGAACATTTTCCTTTCAGCCAAATAACCTTCACACCCTTTTGGAGAAATGATAAACTAACCAATAAAAAGCCCTTCAGCAATCCTCCAGGGTCATAAGCTACTGAAATATTATTTTTTATGACAATAAGATGACTTCAAAACAATTCCATGTATTAAAAACCCTATTAATACTTTTCTTGTCTGAGAGACTTGCAGATGTATTTCTGCTTTGTGCCTTTGGCAGCAACATTCCATGGCCAAGCGTTTTCACAAAACTGAAAATTTTCCTGACCTTTCCAGCAGCAAAAAGTCACCGACTTCCTCCTGCTGTGTATTTGCATAGGGTGTGCTTTTAAGCCAGCAGCAATCAAAGGAGAGTTTAGTAGTTGTGTCCAGGACTGTATCCTCAACCAAGGGGTTAGTCCTACAGGAGTTCCTTCAGCCAAATGCCTTGGAACCTGGAGATTAAAATTTTGTAAATTTTGCTTTTGTTTGCATTCCTTTTCCTTTTGTAACTAAATTCGAAGCTGTTGTCACCTTTAAATGGAATTGATCAGACACTGGTGTGGCCAGAAGAGGTTTTGGATTATTCCAGATCTGGATGACGAAGTGCCACAATTATCAGTCTCCTGCCACTGACTTCTCTGAATAAAGCCTGACTGTGGCCAATGCTTCTCCCACACCTCCTGGGACTGAGATGGAAGTTTCAGCCAGATCAGCACTGCCCACTAAGCTCCTTTACCTGAGTGCTCTTCTCTTGGCTTTCTAGCTTTCCTAGAGCCAAGGTGTGGAGCATTAATTTGTTGCAGCTTTTGTCATTTATAAACAGCCATTTGCATGCTTTGTTCATTATTAGAGCCTGAACCATATAGTAGGCCAGTCACTTCCAATCATTTCTGTACTAAACACCCAGCTGCCTGAAAGAAAAGCCCAGCCCTGTGTGAAGCATTCACTGGTGAACAGGGCCATAAATCACTCTGGCCCAGCTCTCCAAAGCTGCTGGGCAAGAAGTTTCCAAGCTGTAAATGCTCCCCCACCTTTTTTCAGACTCTTGGACTTTTGATGAACATGAGCAATTAGCAGCTCTGCAGACATCATTTTCCTTCCCCACTGATGGAATGTTGGATACCCAGAAGGAAACTGGGCCTTGGAAAGAGGTTCCAGGAAGGTCTTCAGACTTGTGGATAGGATTATTAACCCTGCTTCAACTCATTCAAGCAGGGATGTGCCAACGTCCTCTCACCCACACCTCCCTGCCCCTGCAGTGACATGTGCTCTGACAAGCCCATTTCTGTTTGATGGGAAGGAAAACAAACATTACAGTGGATAATCAAACAAATGTGGGCACTTCAGTTCTTGGATGGGAATTCTTGCTAATGTCATAAAACATGGGAAGAATGCTCTATAATTAAATCCTTCTCTGGAAATACTTGACTAGGTTTGGGATGTCCTACAGGAACAACACTGAAGTCAGCAGCAGCAGTAAAGTCTGCATGAGAATGGGACTGAGGGATTTTCATCAAAATATATACCTGCTAAAATGCTGGAAAGTTAAGCTGGGGAATTTCATGCGGGATTATATACACACCCAAGCAAACCTGTATTTCCTCCTGGTTACATCAACCACCCGAGGGGAAGCTGTGCCTGAAAAGAGGAGACAAGTTCACACCTCTGCACTCAGGATCACACACATCTTTTCAATGCAGGGCTCAGCTCCTGCTTTCATGCTCTTCCCACTGTCTAATCCTTTTCTAGCCACAACAGTGGTCGACTTATTTTCAAGAAAAACATGTAGTGGTTTAAGTGATGCTGTGATCAATTTACAGCACAGAGAACAGCAGCTCTGGTGTGGGACTGCAGCAGTCATAACAATGGAAACCAAAGCTGGGGACCCACAGGGAACAAGATGGACATCCACAGTGGTGGTTAAACCATGAAAAAGTGCTGGCAAGAAGAGGAACAAGTCATGAATGGGGCATAGATACACAGGAAGATGAGCTGAAGGAAATTCTCAGACTGTTCCAATCTGATGTCCAGCAGAGCCTATTCCAGCCAGCTCCAGGATGGACCTGCTGCTGGCCAAGGCCAAGCCCATCAGAGATGGCAGTGATGTCTCAGAGAGAACATATTTAAGAAAGAAAAAAAAAAGGTACTGCACAGATGTAATTGTGTCTAGAGAAGAGCAGAGTGAGAATACATGAGAGGAACAGCTCTGCAGAGCCCCAAGGCAGTGGAAAGCAGAAGGAGAGGCAGGAGATGCTCCAGATGCCAGAACTGACATTCCACTGGGATTCTGGAGGCAGCTGTGCCCCTGCAGCCCATGGAGGGCCATGGGGGTGGAGACATCCACCTGAAGCCCGGGAAGGGGCCCACATCAGAGCAGAGAAATCCCCAAAGGAGATTGTGACCCTGTGAGAAGCCCATGCCAGAGCTGGGTCCTGGCAGGGACCTGCTAACTCCTGGGGAGAGGACCCTACACTGCAGCAGGATTTCCTGGTAGGACATGTAGCCTTGTGGATGACCACGTTGGAGCTGTGCCTGAAGGACTGACCACATGGAAAAGTGACCCATGTTGCAGCAGTTCATAGAGAACTGTTGCCTGTGGGATGGACTCACGTTGGAGAAGTTCATGGAGAATTGTCTCCCATGGGAAGGACCCACCCCAGAGCTGACTCCTCTCTGAGCAGCAGTAGGAACAACCTGTGATGAACTGACTGTGACCACCATTCCCTTCTCCCAGTGCTGCTGGAAGGGGAGGAGGTACAGCTCAGAAAGGAGTGAGGAGTGTGGGGAAGGTGTTTTTAAGAGTTATTTTACTTCTCGTTATTTGATTTTGTTGGCAATAAATACAATTAATATCCCCAAGTTGAGTCTGTTTTGCCTGTGATGGTATTTGGTGAGTGATCTTTCCTGGTACTTATGTCAATTCATGAACCTTCACTCCATTTCCTTCCCTCTGCCCAGCTGTGGAGGGCAGGGATAGTGTGGCTTTGGTGGGTGTCTGGCATCCAGCCTGGGGCAACCCACTGCAACCAAGATTTGAAGCAATGGGATGCTGCAAGTAACGGTCTGACATCTGCGCTTGCAGAGATCATTTTTTAGAAAGACTTAAAGAGCACACAAAACCCACTGGAAGATGGGAAGCGTGATTGAAGGTCCATGACAATTCCTGAAAATCCCTTCTATTTTCCAGTGTCTTCCCATTTTCAAAAACATTAAGCATTCCCACAGAGCTGAAAAGCTTAAGAATGGACTTAACCTTTGGCAAACCTTTGACTTTACAGAAAATGGAAATATAAAAGGAGGGAAGGAGCAACCACAGATTTTGGTAAGAGGTGGTAAAAAGTGCATTCCTTTAATAACACAGATGAAATACAGGTATGATCCTACTAAATGCTGAGCTCTGTTCTAGGTTACAGCCACTGCCATTCAAACAAAAGCAGATAAGCTAAAATTTCTATGCCTTAGTTTATCACACACTGAGATAGATGAGCATTAATTAAATTTGCGAAATGTGTTGAAGTCTTTTGAGGAAACACACATGAGGTGATAAATATAAATTTGAAACCAGGACCTCTGCTCTGCAAAGACTCAAAGACAACACAGTGTGGATGCTTCCAGCAGAGCAGCAGGAACGTGGGGAGTTCAGCTCCAACAGCCACCAAACCCACCCAGGATCACACATCTCAAAACTTCTTTTACATAGAAGTCAAGTCACATATACCATCAGTCACTTCTTGTGGAGCCATCAGGTGAGAACCCAAAGGAAGTCTTAGAAAGTTGTTTGCACAAGTCCACAGGTTCGTTAGAAAAGACAATGTCAGACAATGTCAGAAATTATTTTCCAACTGGATGGCAAAGCAAAGCAAACAACAAAAAGAAGATGAAGAAACTGATGTGGTGACCAACCCCCAGCCTACTTCATTCTTGGTTTTGACATCCAAATCCAATTTGCAAACTAAGTGTCAAATACCATTATCAAAAGATGTAATTCTTGCAGCTGTTGGACTACAGGCTCGACAAAAGAGCAAGTATTGGCAATACTTCTCATTACATATTTCAAAGGAGAAATTGAAACCACATTTCTCGACCGCAGGGGTGGATTAGCAGAAGGGTGTACACAGTGCCATGGACTGTTCTGCCTCCCCTCCTCTTCCTCCCAAGCCTGCCTTCCCATGCAAGCCTTCAAAAAGCCCTGAGCTGTTGCAGCACAACCAGAGCACTGGTGTCTGCACAGCAGCTTGACAGAAAACACCCTTGCCAAGAAAGGGTTAAAGAGGACAATAAAACACAGCAGGTGCAAGCACACGAGAAAGAAATAAAGCAAAATTCTCTCCTTATGGGAGCAATAGAAATGATTGAGAGCGTGGACTCTGTAATCTGCAGAAACTGGGGCGACACTGTTGAGTCAAATTAAATGCACAGAGTGGAAAAATCGGAGCCCCACAATATATCTGTGTCATGTGTCTGTATATAATTTACTGCCACAGTCAGAGTCTGCCTTCGAGTGATTCAGGGAGAGAATGAACCTGTGGGCCTTGTTTCCTTACAACGCATGGACATGTGCATGTCTGTAACCACACTGAGCAGTGAAGACCAGGACAGGAAATGTTTTGTACTCCCCAGTCCCGCTGCTCCTGGTTAAGAGCTGTCTCCACCCTGTCACTCCAAGCATTGCATTTGCTTATCAAGAGACAGTGAAAACACTATGCAGGTTGAAGTCTTGCAAGATGAGTTTTGCTCAGGGCAGGAGAGGGCAGAGAGGCAAGGAAGCCCCTAAAGGGATGTGCCCTCCTGGGGAGACACAGAGCTCCTGCATTCCTACCCTCAGCTGCCAGCAGACAGCAATACCACCAAACCAGACTCCAATATTGACATCCTGAGCCCTTTTCCCAACCTCTTCAAGAAGACTCAGGTGTTGCCAAACAAATATTTTGACAAAACCAGGTTCTGAAAAGACACATAGAGTAACGCCAGGACTTAGGGAGATGCAGGGCTTAGGATGCAGAAACAGCATCACAGGATGACAGAATATGCTGAGCTGGAAGGGACCCTTAGCCCTGCACAGGACCATCACCAAGAGTCACACCCTGTGTCCCAGAACATCATCCAAACACTCCTGGAGCTCTGGCAGCCTTGGGGCTGTGCCCACTGCCCTGGGGAGCCTGATCAGTGCCCACCACCCTCTGGGGGAAGAGCCTTTTGCTGAGATGCAACCTGCCCTGCCCTGGCACAGCTCCAGCCATTCCCTGGGTGCTGTCCCTGGTCCCACAGTGGGCAGAGCTCGGAGCTGCCCCTCTGGAGCTGCAGACCCCGATGAGCTCTGCCCTCCTTCTCCTCCAGGCTGAGCAAACCAAGTGGTCTCAGCTGCTCCTCACGTACCTTTTGTGGTGGGCTCTTTTTGGCAAAAGGAGTAAAACACGGGAATGTTGCAGTTTTAATGTCTTTTTGGTTTTTTGATTTTTTTTTCATTTGCTGATGCAGGTCAGCAAACAGGTCTTCCTGTTGTGTTTGAATGGGGCCAAAGTAATGCAAAAATACAGATGTATGCATGTGAAAACAAAACTCAAAGGCAGAAATGTTGGACTTGAATTTGTGCCGTTGTGCTTATCACAGAAGAATGTTTCTGATAATTTGTCCAAGATCATACATGCCATGAATTTGGGCCACAGATGGATGTAGCTTCATGAAGGATGAATGCTGATCAACAAATAGCATGGGGTGAAACTTGCTTTTCTAAGCCACAATTTCTAACTGAGTGGTGTGGGTTTTATCTGTCTTCAAAGATATCCTCTGCTGCCTGCGGTTATGGCTTCACCCTGCTGGCCTCCAAGACCACAGACATCACCAAAGTGTGGGGTATGGGGCTCAACAAGGATTCCCAGCTCGGATTCCAAAGAAGCAGAAGAGATCAAAGTAAGCATTGAAGTGTTCTAAAGATGGGCATGGGGCACTGCAGGATGCCCGTGGTACAGGAAACTTCAGTTTGAAGCTGTGAAAAATGTCAGGAGGCTTTGATGCAGTGCCAGCTGTGCTTTGGTTTTTTGAAGAGAGATCTTTCTGGAACTTGACTGTGGTTTTGTGTGCTTTGTGATTGGTCAAGGTGTGCCTCTTCTATGCACTGCACTTACAGAGTTTAGTTACATTCAAGCAGGAATGAGGAATGGAACTGTTTATTCTGCACACTGTGGATGTTGGCTAAGGTGTGGCTTTGAAACTGTTGTTCCATAGTAGACAAATCTGGGGGCTAGTTAATGAAACAATTTTGGCAGGGCAGTTTGCTCCCCTCTGTTGCCTTTGCACTTATAAACTAAATTCCTTTCCCACAGAGCTCTTTTTACACAGTCAGTGATTCCTTTTGTGTGTGTGTGTTTGAAGCTGTAGGAGTTTTTTTATGATTTTAATCACAATTTGAATTTTGAAGGAAAAACATGTTATTCAGTCATTCTGCCTTCTACCAGGCTCTCAAACCATTTATGATTTCTGTGCAGAATCTTGACACCTTTCACCAAAGGCAAATAGAAGAAAACACAAATTTTCACCATAGAATGGCTGTCTTTGAAGTCATTCCTCTGTAAACAATTGAGGAACATCATGTTGAAAGCAGCTTTTCTCTTTCTAGTGTGTAAGATTGTAATGCATTAAGGTAGGGTGCATCTGATATGGGCAGAAGATTAAACTTTGTGGAGAAGCAAAAGGAAATTGCAGCTGCAGTGGAGGCTGCTGAGGTTTGCCGTGGTGCTGTTCTGTGCTGGCTCAAAGGGTGGGGCCCCGGGAGTGTGTGCATGCAGTAAGTGTGTACTTAAACGGCAGTGGCAAAATGCAGGGGCTGCAAAAGCCTCTCCTCACTTCTGCTTTTACAGGTTTCAGCTCTTGTTGTGTCTTAGTTCAAATAATTTTGCAGTTCAAGCCCTGATAAGAAAGTGTGGTGCAGATCAGGGGATTGCTGCTGCTTCTTGTTTTACTTCCTGCAGACGAGCTTTCTTTTGGCACGTGCTGCTCATTAGTGTTTTGCAAACTCACCTCATTACCTGCTGGTTCCAACACTGTCTCTGTAGGTGCTTCATTTCCAGGGGCATTTGCAACCTTCTGACTTTTAGATGGTTCTATCTAAACTGATATTTTACTCTCACCGTCTTCTTCCTTAGCCACTTCATTGCCTTTTTTGCTCCAAAATCCCTCAGCTATCAGTGATGATTAGCAGAGATCCCAGTAGGTTGTGTTGCACTGTTGGAAGGAATAGAGAGCAAGGAAAAGGTTTTTTTGCTTTGTGACTTCCATGTGTCTTTAGACAGAGACTTGGCTGCCTTTCAGCTCCTGCTCCGTGTCATGGTGGGCACCTGTTCACAAACATCACAAACATCCTGTTGTGCCTGTGCACATCCACCAGTGTCTTACTGCAAAAGGGCTTGTGTAGATTTTGTAGGGATTTTTTCATTCTTTATTGAAGGTAGTGAGAACCAGTTAAAGCACTGCTGCATGTAAGCAGAAGACTGCTTTGAGTCTTCTGGGATCTGATTTAACTTTTTACAGTAACTTTCTTTGATATCAAAGCTTTTTATCTCCCCTTAACCTTTTCCCCAGTACTGATTTATGTTTTGCTGTTCTTTTTTATCTTCTTTTTTCTCCCCCAGTCAACTAACTGATTACATATTCTTCTAGTTACTAAATCTTTTTCAAGTACAGCATGTTATTTTCTTTCATAAGATCTCTTATTCCCTGTGGAGCTAGCCTAGCTAGTTTTTCTTGCATTCCTTCTTTTCTGAAAAGGTCTTTAATCTGCTGTTCTTTAAATATGAAGCCCTAAATCCCCGTTTTCAGAGTTCTTAGTTTGTGCTTGGTGTTAAGCTCTAGTAATCGAGCCTTATTCACCAGAGTGGTTGAACATACGGCTGAAAGCCTCAGTTTCTCACTTCTGCCACCTGAAGCCTTAATTCAGCCTCAGGGTACGGTAGACTTTTAATTAGGCAGTGATTATGGGCTTCAGTCGCCAAGGCTTTTACCTTCTCTTTCTCTCCCTCTGCCATAGATTTCTGTCAGCCTCCTTGGTTAGTATCTTGGCTTTCTAAAATGTATCTGCTGCTGTAACAAAGCAGAAGTGAGAGTGGGAATGTACCACAGGATCAGCAAATATATGCTAAATTTACTTTGTGAAAGCTACTGACTTAACATGTTTCTCTCTTCAAGCTAAGGGCTATGAATATGTCTTGGAACCATCTCCAATTCCGTTACCACTGGAGAAGCCACAAGAGACTCGAGTCTTGCAGGTGTCCTGTGGGAGAGCCCATTCCCTGGTCCTGACAGATAGTGAAGGAGGTATAATGTTGCTTGTGCTGGTGATAAGGGTTGCCTGACTATGCTTTTATTAAAAACTCGAAAAAAGATTGTTTTCTGCCCTTTAGAGCTGACCCCAGGCGGTCTGTCTGCACTGTAAATGGGATACAGGCAGCTGTTGGCCTTTGTGGGATTGCACCTGCAAGGGAGAGATACGACTCTGCTTGGCTCAAACTGTGAATGTGTTGGGAGCTTTTCATTATGAGGTTTGTTTATGTAGCCCCAGACCTGGCTGAAGTGCAGCCCATTTGTCATGTCACGCAAACATTGTGAATGCAGCTTTGGATGACTGTGCCAATAGTCCTGCGTTACTTTCCCCTTGAAGCCCTGGAGTGCTACATTTGTAAAAAAAAAAAAGTAATTAATTAATAGCCCTTTATAGAGAAGATCCTGTTTATGAACGGTCTCTCCATATGTCTTTGGGAATTTTCTGGTGCACTGGCCTCGGTCCTGCGCCGAGTGATCCAGTGCAGCTTCTCAGTGTGTGACATGGTTGGTTGGGTGATTTACGCTGGTCTGTTTCTGAGTCTCCTTGACAACACAGGATGAACTAGCCCATTCCTGACAAACAGCCAGTGGGCTCCAGGTACCCCTGCTGTGCCCTCAACAATATTGCTGGGTATTGTTGATGCAAATGAATTCAATCACTTGAATTAAAGTGGACTTGCTTTGAAGAAAGCTTATGCCATTTTTCTATTACTCTGTTCCACCTTTCAGACTGAGAGTGGCATGAAAATAATTTGTTGACCTGAAAAGAGGCTTTCGGGGGATTGGACAGTAATGAAACTAATCCATTTTATCATTGATTTTCAGTTTTCACAATGGGAAACAATTCTTATGGACAGTGTGGCCGGAAGGTTGTTGAAGATGAAGTTTACAGGTGAGAATTTGAAGATCCTGAACTTTCTTAATATTAAGAACATAATTGGATAAAAGCAACCCTGCAAAAAATGTGGTAGTATAAGCATATCAGTTAAGATTAAAGAGTCTGAGAACAGAGTTTTGTGCTGCAGGTGTCATACAAGCAGCCTTGAACCCAGGCTGGACACCAGCATTCTGCTGACTGCATTTGCAAAAGACAGGAGCCCTCACAGGGCATAGTGAGAAAATCCAACCTTCTTAGATTGCTTGTGGTAATTGGTGTTAGTAGTTGGACTTTCTCCCTTCAGATGTGCAGAGCCCAGTGCTGTTCCTGAGGGTGTTAGGAATGCCGTTTAATTATGAAAGAGGTGTCCTTTGGTTGAGTCTCTGCTGTAACTGCCTCCGAGTCTGCAGTGCTTTTCCCTCACAATTTTTTTCTGCCCCCCACCAAAGCATATGCTCAAAATGCTCTGTAAGATAGCAGCGAGTAAGTGCATAGTGGGAATGTGTAAGTGGAAGTTTCTGATTCCCTGGCAGGACCTAGAAGAAATCTTGTTCATTGCCCTCTCTGTGGTCCACAACACTTGGACTGTAGAGTCTGAGAAAATAGCTGTAAGGAGGTAGCTTTTGTTAGCCGTGGTACTGCAAGTCAGTTCATAATTCCCAGTATTGTGAAAGAACGACAGAGATGTTAGCACCACACTGTGCTCTGGGTTGATCTCTTGCTAAATGTAGTGTTTATGTAGGTGCTGCAGCATTGTGAAATGTCTGCTCATTCTAGACTAGGGACCATCTTGGAGGATTGCTCCTACCCCCAATTCCCATGAAAGGTTATATGTAAAAAGGGACAGTTCTTAACTTCAGTAAGAGAATGTAAAATTATGTTCCTTCTTTGTGCTGTTATTGTGCAGTGGAACTTCCTGTAAAAGAATCTCTTTTGTATACAGTGGGGTTCAGTTTCAGCTGCAGTCCTCTGAAATCCTCTGTGTTGTCTTTTCTTTTCTCGGTGGTTGGTTGTCCAGTGAAAGCCATCTCATTCACCAGCTGAATGAGTTTGACAGCAGAGTTGTGCAGGTAAGAGGATCATCTGAACTCTGTTCTGAAGGTGGATTGAAAGCCAGCTGAATCGCCGAGCTCAGAGGGTGCATCGTTGGCAAGAAGCCAAGTTGAAACCAGTAACGAGTGCTGTATCATGGGGGTTAATACTGGGTCCAATCCTGTTTACATTTTCACTAGTGATCTGGATCACTGAGTGTACCCTCAGCTGGTTAGCAGATGACAAACTGAGTGGCTGAGAAACCAGAGGGTGGTGCTGCCATCCAGAGGCTGGAGAAATGGGCCTATGTGAACCTCAGCAAGTTCAGCAAGGGGAAGGGCCAAGTCCTGCCCCTGGGGAGGAGCAGCCCCAGACGCTGCGGTGTGCTGGGAGTGACTGGCTGAGAGGCAGCTCTGCAGCAAAGGCCTTGGGGGTCCCGGTGGACACCAAGTTGATGATGAGCCTGCAGTGTGCCCTTGCTGTAGAGAAGGCAAATGATACCCTGGGCTGCAGTAGGAGGAGTGTTACCTGTAGGGCAAGGGAGGTGGTTCTTCCCTTCACTCGTCGTTGGTGAAGCCACACTCAAGAGTACAGTGCCCAGTTCTGGGCTTGCCAGTACAGGGAGGTCATTCGGACACCTCATCTCTTCCTGTCCTGATTTCTTGTTCCCCTTGTCAATTTTATATTGCTTGGGATTCGTTTCAGTTTGAATGTTGTCTTTCCCTTTTCAAAAGTGAGCTGTGAGACCCTCACTTAGACTAGCCAGCATTTCTCTAGGACAGATTCTCAGGAGTGTATATCTGTGGCCCTGTAGCCATAGTCTGTGGGCAGACCTTGCTCCTGTTCCATCATTCATTTAGATCCAGCTGGTGAGACTGTGTCATGGTACATCCTAAAAATGTTTTGAATTAGGCTTATAAACTTCTGTTTAGACTCTTCGTGATTTTATTTTTTTGAAGGAGTTGAATATTTAATATGTGTTTGCACGCTGATAACAGCAGTTATGTGCTTCGTATCAGTAGTTATTCTCTTAATTTGTTGATTAAATCCCTTTGGCTAATTTTTAGTGTCTGCTTTTGAATGGCTTTTTGCTTGGCCTTAATTCATGCCAAGTTTGTGGCAGACATGATTGCTAGTTCAACATAAATGTGGATTTGAGAACAGCTGTGTGCCTAGAGCACTTAGATGGCAAGGAATCAATAGCAGTTTGTAGCTGGCATCAAGAGCCATGTGGTTAGCACTCTGGGAAGGGAGAGCTCTTATTTACTCTTTGCTGCTCTATTGTATTGTACTGCTGAATTGAGCTTTCTTTCCTTGTTTTGGATCTCAGAACAAATCAACTGCAGCATCACTTTCCATCAAAAAATTCTGCTGTTTTCAGTGTTGTATCCTGCTGTTCTTGGTCTTCTGTCTGTAGAGCCATTTGATCAGGAAAGAAAGGTCAAAATCTGAACTGATGGTCATTGTAGAGGCTCATTGCTCAGTTATCTGCCAGTAATTCATTACACTGAGTCTGAACACATGACATTTTCTGACCAGCTGTGACTTTTTGTTTGTGTGCAGGTTGTGTGTGGGCAGGACCACAGTCTGTTCAGAACCAAGAAAGGTGCAGTCTATGCATGTGGATGGGGAGCTGATGGACAAACAGGTAGGAGCTCAGCTCAGCTTGCTTTTCAGGGAATTTTTGAATATCACAAATTGTCCTAATTCAGAGCTTTTGATGTGCATTTGTCATGTGTGTGTGGACAGAAAGGGACTGGTATGTTTCCAACTGTGTGCAGATGTTCTCAGTGCTCTTGTGTAACCAAACTGAGACAATCCAGTTAATTTTTGGAGTAGCTTTAGGATGCCATACTGGCAGTCCAGGCATGCAGTCTGAGGAGAGTGTGTCTGATGGTTAAAGCTTCTGAGAGGGTGTGGAAGTGACGTGGGCAGCTTAGCTCCTCAGTTTTGTGTAGGCTTTGCCTTCCTGATTCTTGTTTCAGGCTCTGTTTTTGCTTCTTGCTCTTTTGAACTAACTGAGCCCTTTGGGAGCCTCTGCTGTCTTAGCGTGGGATCTTTGGCCAGGCCCTTTGTCAGGTGGCTGTTGCTGTCAGAGAACTTCCTCACAGTCGTTCCTACTGTTTAGTCCTGCTGCTGCTCCCAAAGCTGTGTTCTTCCCAGGGAAGGTTTTTTTTGTGCCAGTATACAGTAGCCCATCTTTCTGTCATTTACATTCTGGTCTCTTCTTCCAAGCAGCAATTTGGCATGGGCATGTAAAACATTTGCTTCCCAGCCTCCTTTGCCACTTCCTTTGCTGTTGTCTAACTGATTGCAGCATGCTGCACTCATGGCTCTCTTTGCTGGAGACAGGATGCAGCCAGTTTGTGAAACTTCATCTCTGCTGGGGTATCTGCCTGGTTACTGTTCTTTAAACACTTTGGTCCATGCAGACAAGAGAGATGAGGCTGTTTTCCAAGTGTGATTGTATAAAGTTGTTGTAAGTAGTTTTGGCTAGTGGAAGTGGTGTTTGTGGCTGCTTGTCCATTGAAGTTAAGCAGTGTGGACAGAAGGATGTCTTTTGGAGGATGGGTGATTTTGTTACATGACAAAATCGTCCAATGCGGGTGTTTTGTGTCTGGAAAAAAATTTTTCATTGTCTCTCAACCTTTTATTCTTTCAGGTCTTGGGCATTACAACATCACCAGTAATCCTACTAAGCTGCGTGGTGACATTGCTGGAGTAAACATTGTCCAGGTCTCTTCTTATGGGGACTGTTGTCTGGCTGTTTCAGATGAAGGAGAGCTCTTTGGTTGGGGAAATTCAGAATACTTGCAGTTGGCATCTGTCACAGAAACAACACAGGTCAGTTGGCCTGGGAGTGTGTTTTTACATGTTTCAGTTCAACTGCTGTGCACAGAGTTAAAAATGGCACACTTCTTCCTGTTCTGAGTCTTTCTGACAGCAGTATAAATTGATATAAACTAACACTACTAGCAGGCTGCTTTTACTTATGCTTGTAAAACCAACCTGTCTGACATGTGTGTACAGCTTTAGGGCAGTCTTGTTTCCCAGCTTTGATAGGCAAAGGCTTGTGTCGCCTCACCCCACTTTGTTAGTCTAAGAACCCCATATTTTTTCTCCATCCCATGGACTTTACTCTAAATTGAAACCCAGCTCAGGTGCTTTTGTGAGTTTCAGGACAGGAATTAGTCTTTTTTCTGGCTAATGTAGAATTTCGAGTGGATATCCTTTGTAGGTTTATAACTGAGTCTTCCAAAAATTTCAGTGCCTCACAGATAAAAGTTTTTTTGGAGCTTACTTGCATGGGGCAAAAATACAGTGCTGACTTCAGGTTAGGCATTGTAATACTGAGCTCATTAGGCTTATGGTCTCTTACAGTTAGTTTAGGAAGTGGTGTCAAGGAATTTATTAATGCTCAAGCTACTCTTGGCAGAAGACTAAGGGCAGATAACTGCAGTACAATAGCGAAATCTTAGAAACCTTTGTTTGCTGTGCCTCTCCTGATATATTGTTGGTGGAGGGCTAAATACTGAGATCCATAAGGCCTGAAAACAGTCATCAGGTTATACTGTGTAGTTTTCCTGGCTGGGTGCTCAGTGGAGGTCAGAGGGTCTGAAATGGATGAGTGGCAAAAATGAGTCTTAATTACAGTACAGATGAAGTCCAAATTGTGGAATAGTGAACTGGGGAATCAGGGATTACATGTTGCATCTGTCAAGCTGTGTATGTTTCTGTTGTGTTGGACTGAACCAAAGAAGTGCAATTTTCATTGGGTGATTTTTCCCTATTATGTTCACAAATGCCACTGCAGACCAAATTTTAGTGATGTAGCCCATTGTGAAAACTTGCAAACATGCTCACCTATTGACTTCCTTGTGTCTGACTTGGAGAGCCAGAGATAGACGCAGACATTAGGCATTCCCAGCCTTGTTGTCTTCCATGTAAGCTTTCCAGTGGGTAACCTTTTCCAGTTTGTCCTCACCTTGATGAATTTCATGTAGTTGTTTTTAATTTTGGGGACTTGCACTTACTCTGTTATTCAGGCAATAAAGGTTGTATCAGGAACCCAGTGTATGCAAGCTCTAACCAGAACTAGAGAATAAGTTAAAATACGTGTCTGGTTTGCAGTTTACCTTGTCTCTAACAACTCTTCTGCAATCTCATACAGGTCAATGTTCCCAGACATTTGCCATTCAAGATTGGGAAGATAAAGGAGGCTGCCTGTGGAGGGACTGGCAATGCTGTGTTAACAGGTCAGTTCACGTCTAGGATCATCCACTTTAGTGCCAGGCCATGGCAGATTGTAACATCGTGGAACAAGTGTGTGTTTTTTTGGACACAGGGAAGTACTGTCTTTTATGAGGAAAGCTTTGAGACTGAGAAACCTGTAATTTAAGAACGTACCAGAGGAGTTGTTTTCACTAGTGCAGAGCATTGCTTCCAGTGTGTGCTGTATTGAGAAGTTCTGCAGACTAGAGCAAGAGCATGGCTGCTGTTGGCTGTTCTTTGCTGGTCACACCGCCATGTGTGGCCTATGATGAGTGTGGAGATAGGGAGGAAGTAAAGCAACACTTGAAAGAAAGAAGAGTCCTTCAGACTCCATATGAATCTGACATGTTCATAAATCTTGATAAACTAGGACAGAAAGGGGAGAGTTCTGAGAACAGTGAAACTCTGCAGCAGGTTCTTAGTGACTGTTCCCTGGATTGTCAGCGGTGAGGAAGCACAGCTGGAGGGTTGCTGAGTGAAGCAGTGGGGGAGGGGATTGTGCTACTTTTATGAAGGGTTATCTCAAGGAAGACATTCCTATGTATCATGGGGTCATTGTGATGACTAGACATTTGAGCTTCTAGTGTGAAAGGTACAGAACTAGTTGACATAGAAACTTACTCTGTTTTCCACTGTCCAAGTGCTGACTTTCCCAGGCACCCAGCTTAGGGCAGAATGCCAGGCAGAGTGATGAGCCTACTGGTAGTTTGGGTGTGCCTCAAAGGAGAAAGCCGTGATGATAAACCCTCAACCTTCTGTCCCATCAGTCAGTAAGCTGAAGTATTTTATCCAGCCCACACTGTCTTGGCACTATTTCCCTGTGAAAGTTTTGCCTGGGAAGCTTGATCTGCTTACACAGCTTAGGAAAAAACTGAGGCATTTGGATTGGAATGCATTGTTTGCAGATTTTAAATAATCAAAAGGTGTTAGACTGATCTGGTAGAAAGGAAAATATCCCTTTGGTTCTGATCAACTTTTGGTCGTGGCATGAATTTTGCAAGCACAGACTTTCTTACTGAATGTGTTCTTACTATAATACAGAAGAAGGAAATATTTTTGTCTGGGGATACGGAATTCTTGGGAAAGGACCAAACCTAATAGAGACAGCAGTGCCAGAGATGATCCCACCCAGCCTTTTTGGCTGGTCAGACTTCAATTCGGACATCCGTGTTGCTCATGTTCGCTGTGGACTCAGCCAGTTTGCAGCACTTACAAGTAAGTTTCTCATCCTGGTGTCATGGAGAAGTCACATTGCTGTGTTATTGGCAGAAAAAAAAGTGAAACAGAAAGGAAATAAACCCCCAACCCCCAAAATAGCACCTGTCTTTCTTGAAACTGAAAGCACACTGGAATGCACTGGAGCGGCGGGGGGTTACAGGCGTCAGCATGGCCTCTGGCACACCTGCTGCACTAACTTATGCTTTAATTAAGAAAGTGTTACTTGTCTAAAGCAAAAAACTTTTCTCAAATTGGAAACCCGGAAGGTTTTTTTATTTCTCTGTACAGAATGAGTCAGTTGGTTGCACTTCAGCAGCAGCAGGAATTTTTGTGATAAATGAATAAACTAAAACCAAGTCTAAATGGAGCCAGATGTCAGGGTTTCTTGGCACTTATGGCCAATTGAGTTAACAGCCTGAGGTGGGCAGACCCAGGCAGTTAATATGCAAAGGGTATGATACTGTGCTCTGTGCACCCTATGCTGGTTCCCAGCCTTTGAAGGGTTTGGAATTTGAAAGTGATTTAACAGTGAGCAGCAGAGGGCGGCAGTGCAGAGACTCACAGCGAATGTTTGTGGGGCTGGGCAGGGGGGCGTGGTGGGGG